>SRPY01000390.1:0-30082 GCA_018360145.1 Claviceps africana | reverse complement strand
GACTTTTTTAAAGGTTTTTTTTTTTTTCTCTTTTTTTTTTATACTTAAATAAAAATTATAAATATTTCTTTCCCTTTTAAAGTTTAATATAAAGTTATTTTAGTCTTTATATTAAAGCTAGCTTAAACCTTTAATATTATATTAATTTTAAGTAATAAAGAAAATAGCTAGTTTATTAAAAGTTAAAGGCTCTTTAATAAGTTTTTAATTCTATTTTATACTTACTTAAGCCTTAACTCTAACTTATATAAAGTATAAAGTAAATATACCTTTACTCCCTTTACTTTAGTAAAATAAAAGACTTTAATATATATTACTATAATTAATTTAATAGATATTTAACTTAAACTTATAATAAAAGTATTATAGTTAATTTAAATTTTAAATATTAATTTAAACTATTATAAATATATATAGCTTCATAAAGTATACTTAATACATTCTTAAAGTTTAATATAAAGCTAAGTTAAATATTAATTCAAATAGGCTTTATTTAATTTAGTAATAGTTTATAATATAATATAAAAAGTCTTTAACTTTTAAATATAATATAATTTAAACTATTTTATAAAGTTTAATATAAGTTTAATTTAACTTTTTAATAAAAGTATAGTAATAGCGAACTTTATATAGTATAATTTATATAAAGTTATTTAGTAAATAACTTAATACTTTATTAACGCTAAAGTAGCTTTAATATAAAGCTTAAGTTAAGCTTTTATTATAATTACTATATATAGTAGTATTTATAAATATAAAATACTAGCTTATATAGGCTATATTATTAATATATTAAAGTGATATAATAAGCTAATAAAGTAGTTTTGAATAAAGGTAGCTAATATTTATAATAATATTATATTAAAAAAAAGTAAAAGAGAGAGAGAAAAAAAGAAAAAAAAAGGGAAAGTAAAGAGAAAGAGAGGCTAAAGTAAAGGCTATAGTAAAAGAGAAATAAAGATATATAAATAGCTTTATAGTTAGATTTATAGCTATTAAGTTAAGAGTTTTTTTTTCTTTTTATTTTATTTTTTTTTTCTTTATTATTTTTTTTTAAAAAGTTTTCTAAAAAAATAAAATAAAATAATATATAGTTTAATATAGTTATATATTGATATTAATATAAAAGCTAAGGTATAATATAATAGTAGTTTAAAGTAATAGAGATAAAGTAGTAAAAAGGCTTATATTAAGCTTATATTAAAAATTAAAAGGTATTATTATTTATTACTATTTCTTTTATAAAGTAAAAATAAGTTAAAAGTATAAAAAGTAATTAGTTTTAAAAAGCTAATTTATTAAGTATTATATAAAGCTAAATTAATTAAAGGTAATATAGATTTCCTTTAAGTTTTAAATTAAACTTACTTTAAACCTTAAAAGGTAGAAATAATTATATTAAAAGTATTATAAAATAAGGTAATAAATATCTTTATAGTTACTTTAATAATAATATATTAATGAATTTATATTAAAAATATAGTAAAAGTAAAGAAAGAAGTTAAGGCTAATCTTTTTAATATAAAGCTAAATTAAAGCTAATAATTTAAACTTATTAAAGTAATAGTAAAGTTAAAGTATTTTTTTTTAAAGTAAAAGTTTAGGTTTTATTTAATTATAATAAAGTATTAATTTAAATATTAATAAACTATTAAAGCTTATTTTTAAAACTATTACTCTTTTTAGTTTAATTTTAATATTTTAAATATAGAAATTATAGTAAAGTTTAGTAAAGGCTAAGTTAAAAGTAATATATAATTAATATAGAGTTATTTTCTATATTAAGTATTATATTAAAGGTAAGTTATTATTAAAGTATAAGCTATTTAAATCTTATTAGCTATTTTATTTACCTTAATTTTATTATAAAATTATTAAATATAATAGTTAAGGTATAGGTTTAAAGAGGGGATTACTACTTTAGTTTTAATTAAAAACTATAGCGTAGCTTTATAGGTATTAATAATAATATAAAGGCATTAAGTTTACTTTATAGCAAGGGCTTTAGCAATACCTTTAGCCATGCCTCTGCGTTTAGTTAGGGTGTAATGCAAGCCTGCGCCGTAGCCGCCTTAATTATATATATTAAAAGAATTATTAAGTTAATAGCTATATATTTAAATTTATATTAAAAATAAGTTATTAATTAAAAAAAGCCTTTATAGTGCTTTATTAAGTTAATATTAATTAAAAGTTAAGTAAGTAAATATAAAGTTAACTAATATATTTCTATAGTAATACCTTTTATAATAAAAAGTTATTAATATTATAATATTAATTATATAAAGTAATCTTTATTTATTTATCTTCTTTTATTATTAAAGAAGGGATAGTAAAGGCTTAAAGCTAATTTAAATATATATTATAAATATAATACTACTATTTATTTATAATATTATATTATTTTAACTATATAAAATGCTATTTTATATAGTTTATATAGTATTTCTATATTACCTTTATTAAAGCTAAATAAGCTAATTATTTAGCTTTATAATACTTAATATTATATTAACTATAGTATAATATTATATTATAGTATATATAATATATTTAAATTAAAAGTAGCTATAGTATTAATAAAGGTAAAGGGTATTATTATATAACTTAACTTTAAATATTTCTACTTTATAAATAACTTTAAGGTAATATAAATAATTAATTACTTTAATTTTATTAATTTTAATAATTAAAGGGAATTTAATAAAGGTTATATAAGGTTTCTATTATTATTATTTATTTACTCTAGGGGGCATAGAGCCCTTAGCTAGTACCTTATCTTAATAACCTATATAGGAAAAACCTTAGAATAAGGGGAAAAACCTATATATAGTAGTAGGTATAGGTGCTAAAAAAGCCTAAATTAAGCCTTAAGTAGTGCTTATTATAAAAATTAATATATTACTAGCTAAGCTTTAGCTATAATTACTAAAAGGAGTTTAATAAAAAGTATAGGTAATATATATAAAAAGGTATATAAAAATATATTAAATTTAAAGGGAGGGAGTAAGGACTTTATAGTTTTATATTAAGCTTTATTTAGAGCTAAGCTAGGTTACTAAAAGGGATATAATATACTAGCTATATACTATAAAATATAAAGTAATATAGAAAGGTATAGAAGGTTATAGAAGGTTATAAGTTATAATATAGCTACACTACTAATTTAAAGGCATGCTAATTATTAAATTAAGTAATTATTATATACTAAATTATTAAAAGTTATTAATTTAATAAATATTAAATATAAAATTAAGTTAAGCCTTAATAGTAAGTAGTATAAATATAGTATAGTAGTAAAATAGTAGTTATTAATTACTTAAATAGATTTAGTATATTAATAAGTAATTTAATAAGTAATTTAAAGCACTGCTCTTTTTTTATAAATAAAGGGGACCTTTTTAAGGGTTTTTTCTCTTTTTCTCTCTTTTTTTCTTTATATTTAATTAAAAAATTATAAATACCCCTTTCCCTTTTAAAATTTAATATAAAGCTATTTTAGTTTTTATATTAAGGCTAGTTTAAACCTTTAGTATTATATTAATTCTAAATAGTAAAGAAAATAGCTAGTTAATTAAAAGTTAAAGGCCCTTTAATAAGTATTTAATCCTTTTTTATAATTATTTAAGCTTTAACTTTAACTTATATAAAGTATAAAGTAAGTATTTTTATACTTCCTTTACTTTATTAAAATAAAAAGTTTTAATATTTATTACTATAATTAATTTAGTAGGTATTTAATATAGATTTATAGTAGGGCTACTATAGCTAACTTAAATTTTAAATATTAATTTAAATTATTTTAAATATATATAACTTAATAAGTTATACTTAATAAGTTAAAAGTTTAAAGTAAAGCTAAATTAAATATTAATTAAAGTAAGCCTTACTTAATATAGTAGTGGTTTATAATATAGTATAAAAAGTTATAAACTTTTAAGCTTAATATAACCTAAGTAATTCTATAGTATTTAATATAAGTTTAATTTAATACTTTAATAAAGGTATATTAGTAATTAATATTATATAGTATAATTTATATAAAGTTATTTAATAAATAATTAAGTGCTTTATTAATATTAAGTTAGCTTTAATATAAGGTTTAAGTTAAGGCTTTATTATAACTATTAGCTATAGCAGTATTTTTAAGTGTAAAATATTAGTTTATATAAATTAAATTACTTATTTATTAAAGTAATAAAATAATTTAATAAAATAGTCCTTAATAAAAGTAAGTAAGGCCTATATTAGCTTTAAAGTAGTAATAAAGGGGTTTGAAAATAAAAAGAAAGAGAATAATAATAGTAATAGTAAAGTAAAGGGGGGAGAGATTTAAAAAAAAAGCTATAATAAAAGAGATATAAAGATATATAAGTAGCTTTATAGCTAGCTTTATAGCTAATAAGTTTAGGTTTTTTTATTTTCTTTTATTCTTTTCCTTTATTTTTATTTCTCTTTGTTTTTATTATTATTATTTTTTTTTATTTATTTTTTTTTTATTTTTTTTTTTTTTAAATAAAATAAAACAATTTAAAGCTTAATTTAATTATATATTAATACTAATATAAATACTAAAATATAATATATTAGTAATTTAAAGTAATAAAGGTAAAGTAATAAAGGGGCCTATATTAAGCCTATATTAAAGATTAAAAGGTATTATTATTTATTATTATTTCTTCTATAAAGTGAAGGTAAGTTAAAAGTATAAAAAATAACTAATTTTAAAGAGTTACTTTATTAAGTATTATATAAAGCTAAGTTAATTAAAGGTAATATAGATTTTCTTTAAATTTTAAATTAAATTTACTTTAAACCTTAAAAAGTAAAGGTAATTATATTTAAAATATTAAAAAATAAAATAATAAATATCTTTATAGTTACTTTAATAGTAATATATTAATAAGTTTATATTAAAGATATAGTAAAAGTAAAGAAAGAAGTTAAAGCTAATCTTTTTAATATAAAACTAAACTAAAGTTAATAATTTAAACTTAATAAAATAATAATAAAGTTAAAGTACCTTTTTTTTAAAGTAAAAGTTTAAGTTTTATTTAATTATAATAAAGTACTAACTTAAGTATTAATAGATTATTAAAGCTTATTTCTAAAGCTATTACTTATTTTAATTTAATTTTAGCATTTTAAATATAAAGGATATAGTAAAGTTTAATAAAGGCTAAGTTAAAAGTAGTATATAATTAGTATAGAGTTATTTTCTATATTAAGCACTATATTAAAGGTAAATTACTATTAAAGTATAGGTTATTTAAATTTTATTAGCTATTTTATTTATTTTAATTCTATTATAGAATTATTAAGCTTAATAGTTAAAGTATAGGTTTAAAGAGAGGATTATTACTTTAATTTTAATTAAAGATTATAGTATAGCTTTATAAATATTAATAATAGTATAAAGATATTAAGTTTACTTTATAGTAAAGGCTTTAATAATACCTTTAATTATATCTTTATATTTAATTAAAGTATAATATAAGCCTATATTATAGCTAATAAAGCTTTAAATAACTTAAGTATAAAGAAGTTTAAATTTATATAGTAAATACCTTTAAGTAAATATAAAGAGTATAGTAAAGGTAAGTTACTATTATATTAATTTTATAGTAAGCTTAAATTAATAAACCTTTTATTAAAGTTTATAATAAATTTAAATACTAAGGAATTAAGCTAACTATATTAGCTAAACTATTATAGTTTTAAATTAAATTAATATTATTATTAGCTATCTCTTTTTACTAAAGTAAATAAGTTTACTTTTTTATAAATAAAACTTTAAGCTTAATTTATAAAACTATTTTTAATAAATTACTTAAGTAATCTTAAGTTAAGCCTAAGTCTCTTTTATTATATAGCTATATATTAAAATATTAATATTATTAAAAAAGCTAAGTATTAATATAAAGTTAATTATTATAAGTTTAATATAAAGTAAGGTAATATAAAGAAAGAAAAGAATTAAAGATATAAAGAATCTTTAAAGGACCTCTATAAGTATTATATAGAGGGCTATTATTTAGCTATTAAATATAAAGTAAGCTTTATATAAAGTAGTAAAGGCTTAGATTTAATATATTATTTATATAAAGAGATTAGTAAAGACTATTATATAGGTAAGTTTTATATAATATATTATATTAAAGGCAGCTAAAATATTAAGCTAAAAAAGTAATATAATACTACTATAGTACTATACTATATATATAGCTTTTATTAAAATAATAAAGGCTATCTTTATAGAATAATTAATATAATTACTTATTTAAAGCTTTAAGAAAGCATTACTCTCTTTAGTTATATAAGTAATTTATATTACTATTACTACTTTTAATACTTTATTTATAATACTAAAAAGGGAGATTAATCTTTATATATTAATATACTTTCTTTTTTTAAGTAAATTTCTTAGCTTATAAAGGATTATAATTTTAGCTTTTTAAAATAAAATTAAGTAATACTTAATATAGTAGTATATATTAAGTAGGTTAAAGAGAATGTTAGTAAATAGTTTATTATAGGCTTTAAAGAACCTTATTAAGAGCTTATTAAGTTTAAAGGCTTTTTAGCTAATCAGTTCTTTAATTATATTATATATCTTTAAGGCTATAAAGTAGTCTTCTTTTAAAAATATAGTAAAGTTAAATTAAAGGCTAAAGTTAGTTAATATATTATTTATATAGGTAGTTAAAGTAGAAAAGAATTTATTAAAAAATACCTTTACTTTATTATAATAAAAGGTAGCTAAGGGTACACTATTATTACTATAGTAAAGGGCTAAAACTTAAGTAGTTTTAAGTAGTAAGCTACTATAAAGTTAAGCTTATTATTTTAGTTTTTAAAGGTTACTTTTTTTAGCTATTATATTTACTACTATATAATATTAAAAGCTATATTATTCTTTATAAATAACTTATTTTTAATTTAAAGCTATATTAATAATAGCCTATTAGCTTACTTTAATATAGTAGTATTATTAAAGTCTTTAAATATATTTTATATTATAAATAGCTTTATAAACCTTAAAGATTTACTATAGCTATACTTTAAAGGTATTATAAAGGCCCTTTAATATAAAAAAGGTAGTAATAATAGTAAGTTTAACTATAAGCTATATAATAAAGGAGTTAATTTAATAAAGGGTATTAAAAATAGTTAATATAAAAAAGAGGTAGAATTAATATACTACCTTTATAATAATAAGTGTTTTATTTATTTAAAGCTATTTAAAGTAATATAAAGGTTATTTAATAATAATAGTTATAAAACTATAATTATAAAAAATAATATAAATAAGCTATAAAATATAGTTAAATTTAATAAAGTTTAATTCTTTTAAAAATTAAGTTTAAAGATTAATAAAGAATTAAATATAGTTAATAATACTATTTCTTTTACTTTATATTTACTATATTATTTTACTTTAAAGTATAATAAGTTTAAGTTACTATTAAGCTATAATTATTAAAAGTTTATTACTATTAAATAATATATAGTTATATTAATTTTAAAGAGAGTAGTATTAATTAAAGTTATTAATAAAGATATAGTAATACTATAGTAGTTTTATAAAGAAGTTATAAAGAAAAGTTATTTAATTATAATAATAAGTAAAAAAGTAAATAAAATAAATATTAATATTATAAAGGGTTATAATATATTAATTAGTGCTAAACTATATTATTTATAAGCTAAGGCTATATTAATAATAAATATAAATAGCTATTCTTTTACTTTAAACTATAAATTAATAAAAACTTAAGCTTAAGTTTAAAAGGTCTTTATTAATATTATATAGTTCTTAAATCACTACTATATTAGTTTTAAATTAAGATTTAAAAGCTAGGTAAATAAGTTATATCTTCTTTTATATATTTTAATATATTACTTATAATATTATATTTAATTAAAGGGTAAAGGGGTTTTTTATAATAAAGGGGCTAACTTAATATTAAAGTAGTAGTTAAAGAAGGCTTTAATAATGCTTTAAAGCCTTAATAAAAGGGGTATAAATATTATATTAAGGCTTAAGTATTAGTTATAGCTACCTTAAAGGCACTTACTATACTTTTAAAGTAAGGCTTTATTAAAGAGGGTATTATTAACTTATTTATATTAGCTATAGGTTTAAACCTTAGTTTAACTATCTATATTTATAGAGGTTAATATAAATAAAGCAATAAAGCTATTAAGTTAGTTTAAGTATATAGTATAGGCTTTTATTTAATAGTTATTAATAATTAAGTAATGTTTTAACTAAATAAAGTAAGTATTTATATAGTTAATATATTACTTCTACTTTATATTTATAATAGCTAGGTAATTAGTTTTAAAAGTATACCTAATAATAGTATAATAGCTATAATATAAAGTTATAATATAGTATATAGTAATATAGCTAAATTTAAAGTATTAATAATATTAATATAGGTAAAAAGCTTTATTATATAGTTTAACTTTAAATATTTTAGCTTTATAAATAACTTCTCTATAATATAGTTTATTAGCTATATTAATATCTTTAATTTTAAAGATAAAGAGAGCTTATATTATAATACTATAGGGTTTTTATATTATAACTTTAGTAATACTACTACTATTAATAAAGGTAAAGTAGTAAAGAATATCTTCTTTAATAACCTAATATATATAATAAATAAAGAATCCTTTAATAATAATATTAGATACTTATTAGTTTAGTGTTATATTTAAGTTAAAGGTAGTTTAAATTTATTTTATATTTTTAGTATAAAGTTAAATTATATCTTTAAAAATAACTACTATATTATTACTATAAAGGCGCTATATAGCTACTATAATATCTTTATTTATAGCTTTATTAATAATATAAATAATATCTTTTAGGCTATACTATTTAACTACTTTATTAATTAAGTTATCTTTAATAATAGTCTTTTTATAAATATAAAGTAATACTGCTATAAAGGCAGTTAAGTAAATAAGCCTATTAATTATTAAAGTAATACTACTAATTATAATTCTAGCCTATATTATAGCTAATATAGTTTTAAGTTAAATAGCCTTTTTAATTACCTTTTTAACTATTACTTTAAGGTTAATAGTTATAACTAGTTTTTAAGGGTTAGTAAATTACTTATAATAGGCCTATATTATTTCTATATTAATAATATATAAAATAACCTTTTAAACTCCTTTTAGTAAAAAAATTAATATAAGCTTAGTAATTTTATTATATTTTTATTATAAATAAACTAGTATTTAGTTTTAAGCTATATTAACTATAGTGTTAACTTAGTTTTCTACTATAAATTTATTATAATAAGTAAAGGGATTATAGTAACTCTATAAAATACTATAGTTTTCTATATTAATATTTATTATTATTACACTACCTACTATACCTATACTTTAAGTTTAATACACTATTATAAAGGAGGGTAAATAGGTATAGTAAAACTTTTTATCTACTTTTTAAGTTAATTTAAGTCGATTCTGTAGCGTTGTTACAGTGCAGGCGAAATCGCAAAAGTTTCTATAACACTTATATAAGGTTTCTATATTTATATTTATATTAGTTTTAAGCTATTATTTTTAATAAAGTTTTATAAGATTTTATTTATTATTTAGTCTTTAAAGTAATAAATAAAGAAGCCTTTAATAATAATATTAAAAAGGTAGTAATTAAATATTACTTTTAAGTTAAATATAGTTTAAATTTCAATTATATTTTTAATATAAAGTTTTATTATATTATAAAAGGTAATAATAATATTACTACTATAAAGTTAATATATTATTACTATAGTATTAATCTTTATAGTATAGTTAATAGCTTTAATAATATTTTTAAAGGATTTATTTTAAATTACTTTAAAGATAAAAGATTCTTTAATAATAGTTTTATAGTAAATTTAAAGTAATATTATTATAATAATAATATAAATTAAAATAGTTAATATAATTATACTTTATACTATAATATTTACTTAATTTAATTCTATAATAAAGCTATTATTAATTACTTTTTTAACTATTTATTTAATAGTTTATTTAAGGTTTTAAATAGTAATTATATGTAAAAAAAGAGAAGCCTTTAAAGTAATAAATATAAAGGCTTTATATTAGCTATATATTATAGCTATATTATTTATATAAAGGATAATATTTTATATACTCTTTAATGTTAATATTAAAATAAGTCTTATTAATTCTTTATATTTAACCTTAAAATAGTTTAATATTAATTTATATATTAAAAGTAATATAAATTTAATTTATAGTTCTATTATAAATTTACTTTAACTTATATTAAAGTAGTATTAACTATAAGTAAAGCTACTATAATTTTTATTATTAATATTTATTAATATTTAATATTTATTATACTTATACTTTAATATTAATATATTATTAAAAAGGGGGGTAAATAAGTATAAAAAATCTTTTTCTATACTTTTTAAGCAGTTTAAATTTAATTTTACGTCGCTATAGCGGTGTAGGCAAAAACGTAAAAGTTTTTTTTTATAATATATTTTATATTAATCTTTTAAAACTATAAAAAAGTAGTATAATTATGAAAAGAAATTAATAATTTTAAAGTTAAAAGAAAAATATAAAAAGTATAAAGTAAAAGAAATTTATAATAAAAAGACTATATAAAAGAATACCTATTACTTTATTAAATAAAAAAGATAGCTTAATAAATATAACTAATAAATAATAGAAAAACATATTAATATACCTATATTTGTTGAAAATAACAGCTATTTTCAGGGGACTTCATCAGCTATAAGGACTTTTAACAGGCCTTATAGAGACCCTAACCCTGACCCTTATAGGGGCTTTTTACGTTGAAAGCTAGCAGCGGCGTGTGCAGTAAGCGCAAAATTAAATGTTCTAGCTAAGAGCTTATAGCTATAAGCGCTTTACTTTTCTAGCCTTTTCGCCTTTAATTATACCCTTTAGTAGCTAATATTTACTTAATTAAAAAGGTAATAAACTATTAGCTTTAGTAATTATTTTTTATAGTAATAAAGTATACTAGTTAAATTTTAACTAAAGATTTAAGCTAAGCTATTAAATAGCTATAAAGCCTTAAGTTATATAACCTATAAATTACTTTAAAAAAGGAAATTAAAAATCTTTAAAATTAATTTATATAATAATTAAAGGGTTTAAAAAGAAATAATAATAAGCTTTATTATTATTAAAATAAAAGGAATTTTTCTATATAAATTAGCTAATTTTTAGATTTTTTAGGTTTTAATATATAAAATTTTATTAAGTTAACTTTTAATAAGTATATTAATAGTAAGTTTATATAGCTATAAGTTTATTTTTTTATATTTCTATATAAATAAATTTTATAAAAAATTAAAAGTAGCTTATAAGCCTATATTAGCTATATTAATTTATTATTAAGCTTATTAAATATATAAAGAAAAATATATTCTTTTTTATAGCTATTTAAAACTATATAAACTATTAATTTAAAACCTACTACCTATAATATTAAATAAATTTCATACATTTAAGAAAATTTACTTATATTTTATAAGCTAAAATTTAGTGTATTTTAAGTGCTAAAAGGCTTATATTAAGCTTTTAATATAGAAATAAAGCCTATAGTATTCTACTATAGCGCTATAAAGACCTTCTAATTACTAGCTTACTAAGCCTACTACCTTAGTATTTTAGAGGGCAAAAGCCTCTATAAACCCCTTATTTCTAATAAAAGCTACTATAATTTCTATTATTAATATTTATTAATATTTTTATACCTATTATGTTTATACTTTAATATTAATATATTATTTAAAAAAGAGATAAATAAATATAAGAAATCCTTTTTATACTTTTTAAGTAGTTTAGAGTTAATTCTATATTGCTATAGCGGTGTAGGCAAAATTGCAAAAAGTTCTTTTCCTTAAATATATATTTATATAAACTAAAATAATTATCTTTTCTTTCTTCTTTCTCTTTTAAAAGGGCAAGATTAATATAAACTTTATGAACATTAAATAGTAGCACGCCTCTAGGCTAGTCTATAACATTAATATTACTTTTAAATTAAATTAATATTAATTTCTTAATTTTAATAAGCTTGAAGTATTTTTTTATAGTATTTTATTTATAGTTAATAATTAATATATAAACTTAACTTAAATTATATATAGTAATTATATTAAAAATAATTCTTTTAAAAATATACATGAAAATTTTTTGCGATTTCGCCTACACTATAATAACGCTATAGAATTAACTTAAATTAACTTAAAAAGTAAATAAAAAGTTTTACTATATTTATTTACCCCTTTTTATAATAGTGTATTAAGCCTAAAGCGTAAATATAGTAGGTAATATAATAATAATAGATATTAATATAAAAAACTATAGTATTTTATAGAGTTATTATAATTCCCTTATTTATTATAATAAGTTTATAATAAAAAACTAAGTTAATACTATAGCTAATATAGCTTAGGACTAAATACTAATTTATTTATAATAAAAATATAATAAAATTACTAAGCTTATACTAACTTTTTTATTAAAAAGAGTTTAAAAGATTATTTTATATATTATTAATATAAAAACAATATAGGCTTATTATAGATAACCTATTAATCCTTAAAAACTAATTATAACTACTAACTTTAAAGTAATAGTTAAAAAGGTAATTAAAAAAGCTATTTAGTTTAAAACTATATTAGCTATAATATAGGCTAAAATTATAGCTAATAGCGTTACTTTAATAGCTAATAGGCTTATTTATTTAGCTATCTTTATAGTAATATTGCTTTATATTTATAAAGAGATTATTATTAAAAGTAACTTAATTAGTAAAGTAGTTAAATAATATAGCTTAAAAGATATTATTTATATTATTAATAAAGCTATAAATAAAGACATTATAGTAGCTAGAAAGCACCTTTATAGTAGTAATATAATAGTTACCTTTAAAGATATAACCTAACTTTATATTAAAAATATAAAATAAGTTTAAACTACCTTTAGCTTAAATATAATATTAAATTAATAAGTATTTAATATTATTATTAAAGAATTCCTTATTTATTATATATATTAAGTTATTAAAGAAAATATTCTCTATTACTTTACCTTTATTAATAGTAATAGTATTACTAAAGTTATAATATAAAAACTCTATAGTACTATAATATAAGCCCCCTTTATCTTTAAAATTAAAGATATTAATATAGTTAATAAACTATACTATAAAGGAGTTATTTATAAAGCTAAAATATTTAAAGCTAAACTATATAATAAAGCTCTTTATTTATATTAATACTATTAATACTTTAAATTTAGCTATATTACTATATATTATACTATAACTTTATATTATAGCTATTATACTACTATTAAGTATACTTTTAAAACTAATTACTTAGCTATTATAAATATAAAGTAAAAGCATTATATTAACTATATAAATACTTACTTTATTTAATTAAAACATTACTTAATTATTAATAACTATTAAATAAAAGCTTATATTATATATTTAAACTAACTTAATAGCTTTACTATTTTATTTATATTAATCTCTATAAATATAAATAGCTAAACTAAGGTTTAAATTTATAATTAATATAAATAAATTAATAATACTCTTTTTAATAAAGCCTTACTTTAAAAGTATAGTAAGCGCTTTTAAGGTAGTTATAACTAATACTTAAGCCTTAATATAATATTTATATCCCTTTTATTAAAGCCTTAAAGTATTATTAAAGCTTTTTTTAATTATTACTTTAGTATTAAATTAGCCCCTTTATTATAAAAAACCTTTTTATTCTTTAATTAAATATAATATTATAAGTAATATATTAAAATATATAAAAGAAGATATAACTTATTTACTTAGCTTTTAAATTTTAATTTAAAATTAATATAGTAGCAATTTAAAAACTATATAATATTAATAAAGACCCCTTAAACCTAAGCTTAAGTTTTTATTAACTTATAGCTTAAAGTAAAAGAATAGCTATTTATATTTATTATTAATATAGCTTTAGTTTATAAATAATATAGTTTAATACTAATTAATATATTATAACTCTTTATAATATTAATATTTACTTTATTTACTCTTTTATTTACTATTATAATTAAATAACTCCCCTTTATAATTTCTTTATAAAATTATTATAGCACTATTATATCTTTATTAGTAACTTTAATTAATACTACCCTTTTTAAAACTAATATAACTATATATTACTTAATAGTAATAAACTTTTAATAATTATAGCTTAATAATAACTTAAATTTATTATACCTTAAGGTAAAATAATATAATAAAGATAAAATAAAAGAGATAGTATTATTAATTATATTTAATTATTTATTAATCTTTAAACTTAATTTTTAAAAGAATTAAACTTTATTAAATTTAACTATATTTTATAGTTTATTTATATTACTTTTTATAATTATAGTTTTATAATTAATATTATTAAATAAACTTTATATTACTTTAAATAGCTTTAAATAAATAAAATATTTATTATTATAAAGGTAGTATACTACTTTTACCCCTTTTTTATATTAATTATCTTTAATACCCTTTATTAAATTAACTCCTTTATTATATAGTTTATAACTAAACTTATTATTATTACTATACTTTTTATATTAAAGGGCCTTTATAATACCTTTAAAGTATAGTTATAATAAACTTTTAAAATTTATAAAGCTATTTATAATATAAAATATACTTAAAGACTTTAATAATACTACTATATTAAAATAAGTTAATAAACTATTATTAATATAGCCTTAAATTAAAAATAAGTTATTTATAAAAAATAATATAGCTTTTAATACTATATAGTAGTAAATATAATAGTTAAGAAAAGTAACCTTTAAAAACTAAAATAATAAGCTTAACTTTATAATAGCTTATTATTTAAAACTATTTAAGTCCTAGCTTTTTACTATAATAGTAATAATATATCTTTAGCTACTTTTTATTATAATAAAGTAAAGGTATTCTTTAATAAATTCTTTTTTACTTTAATTATTTATATAAATAATATATTAGCTAACCTTAGCCTTTAACTTAACTTTACTATATTTTTAAAGGAAGACCTCTTTATAGCCTTAGAGATATATAATATAATTAAAGAATTAATTAGCTAAAAAGCCCTTAAACTTAATAAGCTTTTAATAGGGTTTTTTAAAGCCTATAGTAAACTATTTATTAACATTCTTTTTAACTTACTTAATATATACTATTATATTAAATATTACTTAACTTTATTTTAAAAGGCTAAAGTTATAATTCTTTATAAGCTAGAAAAGTTATTTAAAAAAAGAAAGTATATTAATATATAGAGACTAATCTCCCTTTTTAATATTATAAATAAGGTATTAAAAATAATAATAGTAATATAAATTACCTATATAGCTAAGGAGAGTAGCGCTTTTTTAAAGCTTTAAGTAAATAACTATATTAATTATTTTATAAAGGTAGCCCTTATTATTTTAATAGAAGCTATATATATAGTATAGTACTATAGTAGTATTATATTACTTTTTTAGCTTAATATTTTAACTACCTTTAATATAATATATTATATAAAACTTATTTATATAATAGTCTTTATTAATTTCTTTATATAAATAATATACTAAACCTAAGCCTTTACTATATTATATAAAGCCTACTTTATATTTAATAGTTAAATAGTAGCTCTCTATATAGTACCTATAAAGGTTCTTTAAAGGTCTTTTATATCTTTAATTCTCTTTCTCCTTTATATTGCCTTACTTTATACTAAACTTATAATAATTAACTTTATATTAGTATTTAGCTTTTTTAATAATATTAATATTTTAATATATAGCTATATAATAAAGGAGACTTAAGCTTAATTTAAAACTACTTAAGTAGTTTATTAAAAATAGTTTTATAAATTAAGCTTAAAGTTTTATTTATAAAAAAGTAAATTTATTTACTTTAGTCAAAAAAAATAGTTAATAATAATACTAATTTAACTTAAAACTATAATAGTTTAGTTAATATAGTTAGCTTATTTCTTTAATATTTAAATTTATTATAAACTTTAATAAAAAGCCTATTAACTTAAGCTTACTATAAAATTAATATAGTAGTAACTTACCTTTATTATACTCTTTATATTTACTTTAAAGTATTTATTATATAAGTTTAAACTTCTTTATATTTAAGTTATTTAAAGCTTTATTAGCTATAATATAAGCTTATATTATACCTTAATTAAATATAAAGATATAATTAAAGATATTACTAAAGCCTTTACTATAAAGTAAACTTAATACCTTTATATTATTATTAATATTTATAAAGCTATACTATAGTTTTTAATTAAAATTAAAGTAATAATCCCCCCTTTAAACCTATACTTTAATTATTAAGCTTAATAATTTTATAATAAAATTAAGGTAAATAAAATAGCTAATAAGATTTAAATAGCTTATACTTTAATAATAACTTACCTTTAATATAATATTTAATATAAAAAATAACTTTATATTAACTATATACTACTTTTAACTTAGCCTTTATTAAACTTTATTATATTTTTTATATTTAAAATATTAAAATTAAATTAAAAAAAGTAATAGCTTTAAAAATAAGCTTTAGTAGTTTATTAATACTTAAGTTAATACTTTATTATAATTAAATAAAACTTAAACTTTTACTTTAAAAAAAAGTATTTTAACTTTATTATTACTTTATTAAGTTTAAATTATTAGCTTTAGTTTAGCTTTATATTAAAAAAATTAGCTTTAACTCTTTCTTTTATTTCTATTATATCTTTAATATAAATTTATTAATATATTATTATTAAAGAAATTATAAAGATATTTATTACTTTATTTTTTAATACTTTAAATATAATTATCTTTACCTTTTAAGGTTTAAAGTAAGCTTAATTTAAAACTTAAAGGAAATCTATACTACCTTTAATTAACTTAGCTTTATATAATATTTAATAAAGTAGCTTTTTAAAATTAATTATTTTCTATACTTTTAACTTACCTTTACTTTATAAAAGAAATAGTAATAAATAATAGTACCTTTTAGTTTTTAATATAGATTTAATATAGGCCTCTTTATTGCTTTACTTTTATTACTTTAAACTATTAATATATTACACTTTAGTATTTATATTAATATTAATATATAACTAAATTAAGCCTTAAATCGTTTTATTTTATTTATAATAAAAAAAAAATAAAAGAAAAGAAAAAAAAATAAATAAAAATAATAATAAAAAAAAAAAAAAGAGAAATAAAAATAAAAAAAAAGAATAAAAAAAAATAAAAAAATCTAAATTTATTAGCTATAAAGCTAGCTATAAAGCTACCTATATATCTTTATACCTTTTTTACTATAGCCTTTTCTTTAAATCCCTCCCCTCTTTATTTTATTACTATTATTATTATTCCCTTTCTTTTTATTTTTAAACCCTTTTATTATTACTTTAAAGCTAATATAAGCCTTACTTACTTTTATTAAAGATTATTTTATTAAATTATTCTATTACTTTAATAAATAAGTAATTTAATTTATATAAATTAATATTTTATACTTAAAAATGCTACTATAGTTAATAATTATAATAAAGGCTTAACTTAAACTTTATATTAAAGTTAACTTAGTATTAATAAAGCATTTAATTATTTATTAAATAACTTTATATAAATTATATTATATAATATTAATTACTAATATACCTTTACTAAAGGATTAAATTAAACTTATATTAAATACTATAGAATTACTTAGGTTATATTAAGCTTAGAAATCTATAACTTTTTATACTATATTATAAATTACTACTATATTAAGTAAGGCTTACTTTAGTTAATATTTAAATTAGCTTTACTTTAAACTTTAAACTTATTAAGTATAATTTACTAAGCTATATATATTTAAAATAGTTTAAATTAATACTTAAAATTTAAGTTAGTTATAATAGCTTTATTATAAATTTATATTAAATATTTATTAAACTAATTATAGTAATAAATACTAAGATCTTTTATTTTAATAAAGTAAAGGAAGTATAGAAATGCTTACTTTATACTCTATATAAATTAAAGTTAAAGCTTAAATAAATATAAAGAGAGACTAAATATTTATTAAAAGGCCTTTAACTTATAATTAATTAGCTATTTTCTTTACTATTTAAAATTAATATAATATTAAAGGTTTAAACTAGCCTTAATATAGGGACTAAGATAGCTCTATATTAAATTTTAAAAGAGAAAGGGGTATTTATAATTTTTTTAATTAAATATAAAGAGAAAAAGAGAGAAAAAGAGAGAAAAAGAGAGAAAAAGAGAAAAAACCTTTAAAGAAGTCCCCTTTACTTATAAAAAAAAAGTAATACCTTAGGTTATTTATTAAATTACTTATTAGTATATTAAACTTATTTAAGTAATTAATAACTACTATTCTATTACTATACTATACTTATATTACTAATTACTAAGGCTTAATTTAGTTTTATATTTAGCACCTACTAAATTAATAACTCTTAATAATTTAATATATAATAATTACTTAATTTAGTAATTAATATACCTTTAAATTAATAGTGTAGCTATATTATAATTTATAACCTTTTATAACCTTTTATACCCTTTTATATTACTTTATATTTTATAGTATATAGCTAATATACTATACCCCTTTTAGTAACTTAGCTTAGCTTTAAATAAAGCTTAATATAAAACTATAAAGTTCTTACTCTCTCTCTTTAAATTTAATATATTTTTATATACCTTTTTATATATATTACTTACACTCTTTATTAAACTTCTTTTAATAACTATAGCTAAAGCTTAGTTAATAGTATATTAATTTTTATAATAAGCACTATTTAAGGCTTAATTTAAGCCCCTTTAATATCTATATCTACTACTATATATAGGTTTTCCCCTTTATTCTAAGGTTTTTTCTATATAAGTCACTAAGATAAGGTACTAGCTAAGGGCTCTATTCCCTCTAAAGTAAATAAATAATAAATAATAATTATATTAAAAACTAAATTAACTATTAAGAAAAGGAATTATAGATAATAATTATAATAATTAAAAAAAAGAAGAAAAAAAGAAAAAGAAAATAATAAAGAGAAAAAGGATCCTTTTTACAAAAATACACTAAATCTCTTTTATATAACCTTGACTATTATTATTATTATAAAGCTTTAATATATAAAACTTAACTTAATATTAATAAAAATATTTAGTTATACTTTTTAAGCTTTAATGTTTTTTAATATATTAATTTATTATTTACTTTTTTATTTACTTTAATTTATAAAAAGCTAATTATTATTTAGAATATATATTAAATTATAACTATAATATATATTATTATACCTTTATCTTCATTAATTATGTTATTTTTTTATAACTATTATTTTTAGTTATTAAGCTTTTCATTACATTACTTCACTATATATAGTATATTTATATTAATTATAACTTATAGTATATACTATTTATTTAAAATTAATTAAACTATAAATTAAAAGCTATAGTAGCTTCTTTATAGTATTTATTTAAATATATTATAGCTTTAAATCAACTTGTTCTTTTTTAAAAACTTTAATTAATTAATACTTAACTTTAAAGTAACTTTGTTTTTAAATTTTATTTCTATATTGTTTGAATAACTATTATTAATAAGCTTAGTATATAATATAATTATTTACTATAGTAAGACCTTTATAAACTTAATAAAGTTTTATATATATTATTTTATATACTATATATAGGTTTTTCTTTCTATACTAAGGTTTTTTCTTTATAAATAAATAAGTAAAAGTACTAAATAGTAGCCTTTATAGCCCCTTAGTGTACTATTAATAATAATATACTATTAAGTTATTCTTAAAGCTTACTATATTTTTTATCCTTTCTTTATAATCTTTTTACTATAGTCTTTTCTCTTTACATAGCACTTATTTATAACAATTACTTTAATACAAAAATTAATTTAATTTTAAATAAATTGTAATAAATACTAATATCTATTGATTTTAAAATTTAGTTTAACTTAAATAAGTTAAATTCCTTTAAGTAGTTAATTAAAAAGTTTAAATATAATAAAATATAATTAATAATATTATTATTATAATAACTGTAATTAAATTAAATTACTTCTTTTTTAAGTATGTTAAAGCTGAGTTACCTTTAAATAATTTTTCTAAAAAGGTTTAATAATTTAATAAAGTATAAATATATTTATTTTAAAAGAAGCAATAAAGGTTAGAATTCTTAATTAAAATATTATAGTTTTATATAAAAGTTTTAGTAAAACAAAAAAGATAGCTTGTATATATAATGTTCTTGAGTAAACAGTAAGTTAAATATATCTCTAAATTTTTAAATGCAGTAAAGTACTAATTAATTTAGAATTAAATTTACTAAAACTTAAACCTATATTTATACTATAAATAAATAGGTATATATCTATTTTTAGCTACAAGTTAATAAAATCCCATAAAAGAGGTTAGTTACTATTATATTATCTTTATATTATAATTATATCAATTTTAAGTTAACATTTACGTGTCTAATAGATATTTTTATTAAGTAATTAAGTGAGCCGGTACGTAAATGTAGACTTCTGCGCACTTAAGGACTTAGTCTGCCTAGCTCGCAAACCTGCCTGATTTCATGACAACAGCACCTCTCGTAAAGTGCGGTGCGGGCTCTCACAACATCACATACGAACCGTCGAGTTTCAAATACCTTTTATAATCCACTTCGTGTTAGATCTCAAGGATCCGTCTACAAATAAAGATTTCATCATGTCCGGCGCGGCTGTAAACTACCTCCATCAGTGCTCCCCTTCACGCCTGGACTTTTTTAACTTTCACAACAGGATCGCGAGGCAGTATTCCCCACTCGGCAATCGCTGGGCATCATGAAAGCCAAGCTCAAAGGAGCCGAAACCGGTCATAGCTTGCTGAAGCGAAAAAGTGAAGCCTTGACAAAGTACGAAGCGTCCAGTCTTCCCGATTCCAAGGATCGAGTTGGCTAACTGAATCTCGCTAGGCGTTTTCGAGGTACCCGGATTCTCTGTTGCCACGGTTGTGCTCGCGTTGACTGTTTGCCGCTTTAGAAATAACTCGACGAATTGACGAAGCGAAACGAAAAATGGGCCGTGTGATGCAAATAGCAGCATTTTCTTTAGCCGAGGTGACGTACGCGGTCGGCGGCGATATTGGATACCAGGTCCAAGAATCAGCCAAATCCGCTCGTTTTCGAATTCGGACAAAACAAGACAACGTATCAGGAGTGCTTCTTCCTGCATTCGAAAGTTATTTGGCTGAAGGAAGCAACGACTTCGGCCTCACAGGGTTGGGTAAAGGTGGGCAACAAGTGCAACGATGTCGGGAAACATACGCCCGAGCCGTTGAAGCTCTTGTCGAGTTAGCCAGTCTGCAGACAGCTTTTGTTATCCTGGATGAGGTGATCAAGGTTGTCAACAGACGAGGTAAATGCATCTAATGTGACTTGAGAACACAATTGTCGATCGGATTCGTGATTAATGCCTGTATAGTCAACGCCATTGAACATGTGATAATTCCCCGTACTGAGAACACAATCAAGTATATCAACTCTGAACTTGATGAGCTCGATAGAGAAGAATTTTACAGATTAAAGAAGGTAAGTCGAAATACTACGCTCTTCTGATTTATGGTAGATATGACTGACTCAGGCTACAACAGGTGGCGAACAAGAAGCAGCGGGATACCGCTGCTATGGATGCACAGATGAAGGCAAGACAAGGAGAATCGGGCAAACGTGAAGAAGACATGGGTGATGATAGACGAGCATACAACTCGGGCGACATCCTTGCCAGCGAGGAGGAACACGATGTGATTTTTTAGTTTAGAAAGAAAGGACGAAGTGTATTTGATGGTTTTCCCTGGAGCAGTAGGTACTTCATTTTATCACATGCATATCTTCAAGCCACTAATGGATCGTAGCTACTACTGTCTTTGATATGAAACTTTGAGATAGCTTTCCCCTAGCTTCATGCCAGACGTACTCTCTCGCGCTGCAATCGCGCCTTGCTCTCCGTCATATTCCACAAAAGCCAGACCCCGGCGGCCGGGAACAGATCTTATTTCGCGGAAGCCTTCAAATCGGCCAAAAATTGCGCCCAGTGCATCGGTATCATACTCATCGGGAATATGCTGCAGGAAGAGAATCTTATTGGGTGGTAGATATTCATCTGGCACCACTTGAGAAGCCACGGGGCCCGTTGATTTGAGACCCGTAGGCTTCGAAAGTTTGGGTCTGCTATTTGTCAATTGCCCGTGGCCTTGCTTAGCTCGCCGTTCATTGTCCGCTGCTTCTGTAGCGAGGCGTTTGTCTGAATAAGTTAGATAGTAGAAGTACGTCAGGGAGACTGTGGCGGCAAGGCAAAGAATATATTTGAAAGGAGATGTACCTTTTTCAGCAAGTCGATTTCTTTTGTGAATTTCATATACTTCAGGCGATGAGTTCATTTCAACAGATCTGTCGCTTCTGGTTTTCGCCAGAGATAGTTTCATGGGCTTGTCAAATAATTCGAATCCTTGTAGTTCATCGATGGCAGATGTAGCGTTTGCAGGATCGTCATAGACAATGAAGGCCTGGCCTTTGGCCTTCAGATTTTTTTTTGCAACAATATCGACGATGGTGCCGAATTCGGAGAAGAGTGTTCTGAGCGTTTTTGATAATTGGGGAATCTTTACCCTCTCTTCGAGGTTCTGCACATATACACTGCGACTTGATTAGCGTTCATCCACATCGGCGTGTCAGGGTGCAATGACACGCACGTGCTAATCGATGAACTAGAGGCCATCCTTTCATTTGCAAAAGAAAGTCGGATTGGAGTCCTTATCTTCAAATTGTGTGAAATAGGCACTCCAGAAGAATCTGTTGATGAACCAAGGTTTCGGACCACCAAGGCTGTGATCCACGAAACGGCACAAATTTTATGAGTACGCAAACATGCAGCAACGAATTATTAAATATATAGCAGCAACTAAGCCTAAAACGGAAGGAATTCCTACTAAAACGCCCAGTAGCAATAATAACGCACGTACCTCGCTATATACTATAATTTCTAAGTATATTAAATTTATTAAAAGCCCCCTATTAGGGGTATCTAATATGCCTATACATGCTGTAATTAATGGCCGCGAATTGTAAGTAATAAAAGTGGGCATTCTATCTGTTTTTGTTAGTAAAAGTCCGCCTAAGTTATATAGCATAATTTATAGACTATAAGGCTCTATTTATAAGGTTTTAAATATACTATATTAGCTAAAGCTATATAAATACCTATATTAAATTTAAATATTTTTATAGAAGTATAGCATTAAAACATACTTTATTATAAAGCGTTATAAAGTTAATGGAAATACTATATATAAAGTTTATATATATTATAACAGCCCTCTTTAGTAAATGTAGCGTTTGTATAAAGGCATTTCTTAGTAATAATAATAAATTTTAAGGCTACTTTATATAATAAATTTAAGGTAGTAGATTAGATTTTTATTAAATTAAGTAGTAATATACTTATAAACTTTATTAAAAGAAGTGAAGGGTAAATACTACACTTGTTTAGCTATATTATATTTTTAATAAAACTATTTTAAATAAAACTACTATTAGTAAAATTTATTAAATAAGTATATAAATGTATATAAATAAGAGTAAAAGTAAATAATAATAATAAATAAAATATTAAAGGGCTATATAAAAAGAGTTTATATAAAAAATAAATATAAAAGGGTAGTGTGATGGATTTGAGCTAGTGGCTTAGATTCTAAATGTATAATAATATAAGAAGGGCTTATTAGCTTTATTAAAAAAGGATAGGGAATATATACTACCTATAGAGCCTTACTATACTTTTACTAAAACCGTTTTTAATAAAGCCTTATTAAAACCTTATTAAGTAAATATATAAAGATTTAAAAGTATATAAATTAATAAAAAAAAGAGAGAGATAAAGAACTTCCTTTTTTTTATAGTTAATAATAACTTTATTAATATTAAATTATAGTAGCTATTTAAATTAATTTATAATATTTATTAACTATTAATAAATATAGTAAAGTTAATATAAACTTAATAAATAATAACTACTAAAGTTAATTTAATAATATTTATAAACTACACTTTCTTTAAAAAATAATTATATAATATAAAGTATAATTAATAAAGATATACCTTTATATAGTAGTAGTAAAGGTAGTAATATAAAGTGCTATATTTATAATTTTTATAATAATTATAGTCTTTATATTAAAATAGCTTAAGTATAAACCACTCTTTATAGAGATACTATATAATAATAATAAAGCCTTTTTTTAAGTATAGTAAAGCTTTATAATTTATAAATTAAAAGTTAATTTAAACTTTATTAATATTAATTATAATAAATAGTTTTTAATTTATTAAAACTTAGGCCTAAAAATATAGAAATATATTACTTTATTTTTTAAATTAAGGTATACTTTTAAGTATAACATTTAATACTTTCTTTAATACTTTAATAATATATTTATAAACCTTTATTAAAAGAAATAAATAGTCTTTAAACTAAATTAGTTTAAATAATATATAAGTAAGTATTTTAATAACTTTTATATTTATTTTAAATAAAAGCTTATTTTTATTAAAGGTATTAACTAAGTAAATATAGTAAAACTCTTTAAGCTTTATACTATACTTAATAAATATATATATAACTATTATATAAGCTATAATATTCTTTATAATAATTACTATAAAGCAGTTAAATATTACTATAATATTACTTTAAATATTAACTCTTACTACTTAAAAGAATATACTAAAGCTTATTAATATAGTTATTAAGCTTAGAACTATAAAGGAAATATTTCTATAATTAATATTAATACTATTACCTTTAAAAATACTACTTTAAAGATAAGTAAAGGGCCTATAAAGAATAAAGCTTAAAGTAAAATACTTTATTTAATAAAGAGTAAATAAGTATTATAGATAGAATAAAATATTATTAAATAATAACGCTAAGTAGGCTAATGCCTATATTATAGTGTAGTAAAACACTATATTTAAAGTTATAACCTTCTTTTTATTTATTATTTAAATAAAGTAACTATTTAAATATATAAGGTTTTTAATAAAGAAATAGTAAGTAAACCTTTTAAGTTTATTTATTTATTTACTTTAGGGGGCATAGAGCCCTTAGCTAATACCTTATCTTAGTGACCTATATAGAAAAAACCTTATAATAAGGGGGAAAACCTATATATAATAGTAAGTATAGGTACTAAAAAGGCTTAAGTTAAGCCTTAAGTAGTGTTTATTATAAAAATTAATATATTATTAATTAAGCTTTAGCTATAGTTACTAAAAGGAGTTTAATAAAGAATATAGGTAATATATATAAAAAGGTATATAAAAATATATTAAATTTAAGGGGGGGGGTAAAGACTTTATAGTTTTAAATTAAGCTTTATTTAAAGCTAAGCTAAGTTATTAAAAGAGGTATAGTATACTAACTATATACTATAGAATATAAAGTAATATAAAAGAGCGTAAAAGGTTATAAAAGGTTATAAGTTATAATATAGCTATATTATTAATTTAAAGGTATATTAATTATTAAATTAAGTAATTAATATATATTAAATTATTAAAAGTTATTAATTTAATAGATACTAAATATAAAATTAAATTAAGCTTTAGTAGTAAGTAGTATAGGTATAGTATAATAGTAAAATAGTAGTTATTAATTATTTAAATAAGTTTAATATATTAATAAATAATTTAATAAGTAATTTAAAGTATTACTCTTTTTTTATAAATAAAGGGGACCTTTTTAAAGGTTTTTTCTTTTTTCTCTTTTCTTTTTTTTATATTTAATTAAAAAATTATAAATACCCCTTTCCCTTTTAAAATTTAATATAAAGCTATTTTAATTTTTATATTAAGGCTAGTTTAAACCTTTAGTGTTATATTAATTCTAAATAGTAAAGAAAATAGTTAATTAATTAAAAGTTAAAGGCCTTTTAATAAATATTTAGTCTCTCTCTATATTTATTTAAGCTTTAACTTTAATTTATATAAAGTATAAAGTAGGTATTTTTATACTCCCTTTACTTTATTAAAATAAAAGATTTTAATATTTATTACTATAATTAATTTAATAAGTGTTTAATATAAACTTATAGTAAAGCTACTATAGTTAATTTAAATTTTAAATATTAGTTTAAACTATTTTAAATATATATAGCTTAGTAAATTATATTTAATAAATTTAAGGTTTAAAGTAAAGTTAAATTAAATATTAATTAAAGTAAGCTTTATTTAATATAATAGTGGTTTATAATATAATATAAAAAGTTATAAACTTTTAAACTTAATATAACTTAAGTAATTTTATAGTATTTAATATAAATTTAACTTAATCCTTTAATAAAAGTATATTAATAATTAATATTATATAGTATAATTTATATAAAGTTATTTAGTAAATAGTTAAGTGCTTTATTAATATTAAATTAGCTTTAATATAAAGTTTAAATTAAGCCTTTACTATAACTACTAGCTATAATAGTATTTTTAAGTATAAAATATTAATTTATATAAACTAAATTATTTATTTATTAAAGTAATAAAATAACTTAATAAAATAATTTTTAATAAAAGTAAGTAAGGCTTATATTAGCTTTAAAGTAGTAGTAAAGAAGTTTAAAAATAAAAAAAAGAGAGATAATAATAATAATAATAAAGTAAAGAGAAAAGGGGTTTAAAAAAAAAGTTATAGTAAAAGAGATATAGAGATATATAGGCAGCTTTATAGCTAGCTTTATAGTTAATAAGTTTAGGTTTTTTTATTTTTTTTTATTCTTTCCCTTTATTTTTATTTTTTTTTTCTTTTTTTTATTATTAATTTTATTTTTTTATTTATTTATTTTTTTTTCTTTTATTTTTTTTATAAATAAAATAAAATAATTTAAGGCTTAATTTAATTATATATTAGTACTAATATAAATACTAAGGTATAATATATTAGTAGTTTAAAGTAATAAAGGTAAAGTAATAAAGAGGCCTATATTAAACTTATATTAAAGATTAAAAGGTATTATTATTTACTACTATTCCTTTTATAAAGTAAAGGTAAGTTAAAAGTATAAAAAGTAATTAATTTTAAAAAGCTACTTTATTAAATATTATATAAAGCTAAATTAATTAAAAGTAATATAAATTTCCTTTAAGTTTTAAATTAAGTTTACTTTAAACTTTAAAAAGTAAAAGTAATTATATTTAAAGTATTAAAAAATAAAGTAGTAAATATCTTTATAATTACTTTAATAGTAATATATTAATAAATTTATATTAAAGATATAATAAAAGTAAAAAAAGAAATTAAAGTTAATCTTTTTAATATAAAGCTAAATTAAAGCTAATAATTTAAATTTAATAAAGTAATAGTAAAGTTAAAGTATTGTTTTTTTAAAGTAAAAGTTTAAATTTTATTTAATTATAATAAAGTATTAACTTAAGTATTAATAAGCTATTAAAGCTTATTTTTAAAACTATTGCTTTTTTTAGTTTAATTTTAGTGTTTTAAATATAAAGAATATAATAAAGTTTAGTAAAGCCTAAGTTAAAAGTAATATATAGTTAATATAGAGTTATTTTTTATATTAAATATTATATTAAAGGTAAATTACTATTAAAGTATAGGCTATTTAAATTTTATTAGCTATTTTATTTACTTTAATTTTATTATAGAATTATTAAATATAGTAATTAAAGTATAGGTTTAAAAAGGGGATTATTACTTTAATTTTAATTAAAAACTATAATATAGCTTTATAAATATTAATAATAATATAAAAATATTAAATTTACTTTATAGTAAAGGCTTTAGTAATACCTTTAACTATACTTTTATATTTAATTAAGATATAATATAAGCTTATACTATAGCTAATAAAGCTTTAAATAATTTAAATATAAAAGAGTTTAAATTTATATAGTAAATACCTTTAAGTAAATATAAAAAGTATAGTAAAGGTAAATTACTATTATATTAATTTTATAGTAAGCTTAAGTTAGTAAACTTTTTATTAAAGTTTATAATAAATTTAAATACTAAGAAAATAAGTTAATTATATTAGCTAAACTATTATAGTTTTAAATTAAATTAATATTATTACTAATTATTTCTTTTTATTAAAGTAAATAAATTTACTTTTCTATAAATAAAACTTTAAGCTTAATTTATAAAACTATTTTTAATAAACTACTTAAGTATTTTTAAATTAAGCTTAAGTCTCTTTTATTAT
This sequence comes from Claviceps africana, assembly GCA_018360145.1. Classification (NCBI taxonomy): domain Eukaryota; kingdom Fungi; phylum Ascomycota; class Sordariomycetes; order Hypocreales; family Clavicipitaceae; genus Claviceps; species Claviceps africana. The sequence goes on along the minus strand of SRPY01000390.1, from coordinate 1,703 downwards.
ATAGCTATATATTAAAATATTAATATTATTAAAAAAGCTAAATACTAATATAAAGTTAACTATTATAAGTTTAATATAAAGTAAAGTAATATAAAAAAGAAAAAGAATTAAAAATATAAAGGACCTTTAAAAGACCCTTATAAATATTATATAAAGGGCTATTATTTAGTTATTAAATATAAAGTAGGCTTTATATAATATAATAAAGGCTTAGGTTTAATACACTATTTATATAAAGAGTTTAATAAAAACTATTATATAAGTAAGTTTAATATAATATATTATATTAAAGGTAGTTAAAATATTAAGCTAAAGAAGTAATATAATACTACTATAGTACTATACTATATATATAGCTTTTATTAAAATAGTAAGGGCTACCTTTATAAAATAATTAATATAATTATTTATTTAAAGCTTTAAAAAAGTATTACTCTCTTTAGCTATATAAGTAATTTATATTATTACTACTACTTTTAATACTTTATTTATAATATTAAAAAGAGAGATTAATCTCTATATATTAATATACTTCTTTTTTTTAAATAACTTTCTTAACTTATAAAGGACTATAACTTTAGCTTTTTAAAATAAAGCTAAATAATACTTAATATAATAGTATATATTAAATAAATTAAAGAAAATATTAATAAATAGTTTACTATAGGCTTTAAAGAACTTTATTAAAAGCTTATTAAGTTTAAAGGCTTTTTAGTTAGTTAGTTCTTTAATTATATTATATATCTTTAAGGTTATAAAGCAGTCTTTCTTTAAAAATATAGTAAAGTTAAATTAAAGGCGAAGGTTAGTTAATATATTTTTATATAAGTAATTAAGGTAAGAAAGAATTTATTAAAGAATACCTTTACTTTATTATAATAAAAGGTAGCTATAGGTATACTATTACTATTATAGTAAAGGGCTAAAACTTAAGTAATTTTAAATAGTAAATTACTATAAAGTTAAGCTTATTATTTTAATTTTTAAAGGTTACTTTTTTTAGCTATTATATTTACTACTATATAGTATTAAAAGCTATATTATTTTTTATAAATAACTTATTCTTAATTTAAAGCTATATTAATAATAGTTTATTAGCTTACTTTAATATAGTAATATTATTAAAGTCTTAAAGTATATTTTATATTATAAATAGCTTTATAAACCTTAAAGGTTTATTATAGCTATACTTTAAAGGTATTATAAAGGCCTTTTAATATAAAAAAAGTAATAATAGTAATAAGTTTAATTATAAACTATATAGTAAAGGAGTTAATTTAATAAAAGGTATTAAAAATAATTAATATAAAAGAGAGGTAAAAGTAATATATTACCTTTATAATAATAAGTATTTTATTTATTTAAAGCTATTTAAAGTAGTATAAAGGTTATTTAATAGTAATAATTATAAAACTATAATTATAAAAGGTAATATAAATAAGCTATAAAATATAGTTAAATTTAATAAAGTTTAATCTTTTTAAAAATTAAGTTTAAAGATTAATAAAGGATTAAATATAATTAATAATATTATTTCTTTTACTTTATACTTACTATATTATTTTACTTTAAAGTATAATAAATTTAAATTACTACTAAACTATAATTATTAAAAGTTTATTATTATTAAGTAATATATAGCTATATTAATTTTAAAGAGAGTAATATTAATTAAAGTTATTAATAAAGATATAATAATACTA
>SRPY01000039.1:0-101396 GCA_018360145.1 Claviceps africana | reverse complement strand
AACTAAAAAAAAAAAAAAGAAAAAAAAAAGAAAAAGAAAAGAAAAGAAAAGAAAAGAAAAGAAAAGAAAAGAGCCAGCGCTGTTTCTGCTGTCTCGTATATCTCCTTGGTGCCCATAAATCATGGGTGGCCGGACATGCCATGATTTTGCACCTGCGTGTCCCAAAGTTCAAAGTGGCCATGTTTCTTCGCCCAGCCCTCGCGCCGACACGACCCGTCGTCCGTGATGCGATGGCTAGACTACGGTCGTCTTCTATCATCATGTTTCTCCTCCTGGTCTGGTCCGTCACACACGACTCGCGCCATGGCAGATCGCCCGCCGAGATCCCATTGGATTGGAGGGAGGACCCTCGATTTAGGCTGCAAGTCTGCACGCACAGCATGAACCAGACCGTCATGACCTCCAGCTCCCGCGTCCAAGGGTCCGTCGCAGCAGTATCTCTTGGTGCGACGCTCCGGCTGGTATTCAGCGTTGTCGATGGACATGGCGGTTACCGAGGACTATGACACGGCGAGGCGTATACACAGTACATACCGTGCCCATGTACCTAATGTACGTGGCTCTTCTCTTCACCACGATATTTTCCCATCCCCCAGTTCCAATACCGAAAACCAGAAAGCAATGTAACGTCGGGTCCTCACGACACGGCATCCCCATCTACCCCGCCGCGCCATACATGTGGAAGCCAGATCCCAAGAGTCCCTTGGCACGAAAACGTCGACGTCACTTCACTCTCTCCCCCTTCACATTTTTGAACCCCAAGTCGACGAACGCGCCTATGCCCGGCCAGCAGGTCCCGACAGTCCACCATCATCTGACAAGACGGCCTTGCCGGGCAAATCGTCGACGTCCGGTTTGGGATGGAAAGGCACATGCACTATTCCGTGCCACCTTGTGAGAGGGTGTCCTTTGGCCCGCCAGCCACGACGCGAGGTCCTCCATCGCCAAACGGCCTCTGAAGCGCATGTGGGAAAAAGAAGAACGCTCCCCATGGAACCAGGTATACGCAGCGCCGGCGAGATCCGCGGAACGGGTCCCCCGCCACTGGAGATGAGTGGTCTGCCCGGCACCACGGGTTGGCAGTGACTCATGACCAAATTGCCTACGACGCTTCCACTTTACCCGAGATCATATCCGGGTTTCCCTGACGACGGGTTTATGCATGCCGACAGAGAGGACGATTCATTAGGGCGCTTTGCGGACTACATCCTGCAATAGCGTCTGTCCTGTTTGCATTATGGAATAAAATCCTGGACAATGCCGCTTGAAAGGTTTCGACCTGCCGACAGGCAAACTGAGGAGGAGGAGGAGGAGGAGAAGGAGAAAAGGAACTTTGTTTGTGCCTATAAGATGTAGCTAGCTACATACGTGCCCCGCGTCCAGTGTCCGTGCCTGTGTACAAGAGAGCTGCTCAATCGCGCCCAACACCTTGAAGTTCCTGCCTTATCCTCAGCCATCCTTGTTTGAAAAAAAGAAAAAAAAAAGCCGTGAGAGTCGGATCCAGTACTCGTTTGAAAAGAGTACAAAGTGACGGAAGATTGACGGAAATATTGCTGCGGCACTCGTAATGATTGCCAACAAAAAAAAAGACCAAAGGTTGAAAAATGCGAAATTAGAAAAAGAAAAGGAGATGACGAGCCTGCCAAAGGCAGTAATAAGCCGCCACAGCGTGCCTAGACTCGGGAATGCGCTTAAGATAAGGAAAATAGATGGACGCGCGGAAGCCTGCGAGAGTATGGTGCCAAGTGTATCCAGATACAGGAATACCGACCAGGGGTCATTCATATGAGCGTGACCTGACGTCGCCAGCCTCGGTAATCGAAAAGAAGGGTGTTTTTTTTCACTGTAGGAATAAGATCCAGGGGAAGAATGGCCAAGAGAGGCAAAGAGAGGCGAAGAAATGATATTCTTCAAACGGAAGCCATATGCTTTGGTTTGGTTGACCAGAGTTCCATGTGCTCCAGATCATGGCCCTTCATTTAGCTTCAGGTAACAGAATAAGACAAAAAAAACGTGTCCACGATACCCTGATGCCTCCGAAAACCCGCAGCCACATGCCCATGATAGCGCCACGACCGGAGATCGGCAACACCGATTTGACTCGCTGGAGGGAGTATATTGAAACGAAGCAGCCAAATGCTTTTGCCCAAGCGAGAATATCGAGGCTCCCTTAATTCACCATGCCAAAAGGCGAGCAAGGAAAACGGAGCATTCCATTCCCCCTCCCCCGCCAAAAAAAATAAAAAATAAAAAAGCGCCAGCAAAAGGTTCCTGCCAAAATTAGCGTAGCGCGCCGAAAGAAGAGAAGAAAAAGATCAAGCGTCTACACGCGAGACTGATCTCCGAGGTTGAGCCAACTCATGTCCGAAGTCGACGACATGACAAAGTGAGGTTGTTGGCTACCCCCGGACGAAGACGAGGGCTCTTGCGCGGCGGAACCTCCTGGGGCGCCAGCCATCTGGTGTGCGCCAGGAGCATAGGCGCTTCCTGGGGCACGATTGCTCCCCCAAGGTGCTGTCGCTTCCTTCGAATGCCAAATCTCGTTAATGCTTTCCGGTATACCACTTGAATAGCCTGAAGCCGAGGAAACAGTCGATACGGGACGTTCGATAGTTCCTGACATGCTTTCTGTGAAGGGCAAATTTGTCGTGTGATGTGCCACCACAGGACTGCCAGAATTGACACTATCGACTCGCGGCCTGCCTTCGAAACTCAGCGGCGGCACGGTGGCCGAGTCTTGCGTAGTGCGAGCATTATTCATCATTTCAGAATAGTAAGAGCTCTGTTCAGATGTCGCAGTGGCTCTTTTGCCGTTGCCGAAGCCAAGAATCTGAAGAGCACTGCCGCCGGACCAGTATTTGTTCCAACCTGAGCTTCTGCGAGTACCATCATCGGCCTCCATCGGACCGTTGCGGGGGCGAGGCTCTGCCACAGAGGGGGCAAATGCAACGCCACGTTCGTCATGGCCCTGCAGATGAGGATACCCAGTGGGCTGCGGAATGGGTTTGCTGATTGTGCTCTTGAACTGCTTGTGAAGAGAGCTAAGAGAACTCCGAGTGGTGTCATTACTGGGTCTTCTTGCGAGCCCAGACTTCTCCTTGTTCACCCGACCCATTAGGATAGCAACCGAAGAATAAGATTCCGCCGAAGCCTGGGGTCGATGTCCACGGAAGGCAGCCGCCGGAGAAAATTTGCCTCTAGTAAATGCCGACATGTCCTTCTCGTCGGATGGGGCTCTAGCTTTACCACGTTCCGCGTACTCAAGACTCTTCCTGTGACGTCGTAGTAGGAGCAGTATCAGGCCAAGGAGTACCAACAGCCCGGCAATGCAGCCCAAGGTGATTCCTAGGATCGCTTCTATACTCAGTCCTGAGTTTTGGGTCGAGTGCGAGGTTAGCGGTGAAGAGGCAGAGGCAGAGGCAGAGGCAGTGGTGGTCGAAGTCGCGTGACCAGCAGCCATATTCGGATAGAAATCAGTACTGGAGGACGAAATAGACGAGGCTGTGGAGGTTGGCGAAAGAACCTTCTGCCGATTTCCGGTGAAGAAGTCGGTGGCATTGATCCAATCGTTGCTTGTGGTATTGAACAAGGCAATGGGATCCTTTGAGCTACCACCGCCAGACAGCACAACCATGCCATTGGGTGCCTGAGCAATGGCAAAATTTTGTCTAGCATCCTTGGGTGCTAGAGTCGCATTATACTCAGGCCAGTCAGACAAGGTCGGACCACGCTTTCCTGAGTCCGGGGCATCCACGGAGACTTGTCTCGAAATGATGGGAGACTTGACTTTCGGGCTTCCGCCAGCATCGAGTACCACAGCACGAGACACCTGATTCGGGGACTGGCTGAGATCGAACATGATTAGGCTTGTTGGGCCATCGGCCCGGCTGACGCAGACGCCTTGTATAGAGCTGGTATCTTTTGCAATCGCCTCAGCCAAGCTCGTTCCAGAGTAGCGCCAGCCAGCGTCGGAATTGAAGTAGAAAATCTTGGTGTGCTCAACTGTGGTGCCTCCACCAACCACGATGAGGTCGGAATCAGTCCATGGCGTGACGATTGGCCTAAGACTGGCGGGAGGAGCATCGGGCACCGGGCGTGGAGGAGGTGTTGTGATGTTGTAGGGCTCAGAAGCTAATATGGAAAACGTATCGGCTGAAGGGCTGCCAGCTTTTCCGTCCTGATTGCCTCCAAATACGAGAATGGTGTCTGAGGCTTCGATGTAGGCGGACGAATGCCACTGTCGATGCTTGGTTACCAGATTTTTGAGCTTGATAGTGGTCCATTTACCCGTCGAGTAGGTGTATTTCTGCAGGCCGGTGTAGTCGTCTGAGCGGGTATGACCACCAATGACGAAGAAGGCAGGGTCGACATTTTTGGGTCTCGCGGAGCCAACGCAGGTTGCACCGTCTACTTGGACGCCCATGTCCAGCTTCTTCCAGACGGCGCCATCCTCAAGACCTATTGAGACAAACCCTTGGGGAGAATAGGAGTAGAGCGTATTGTTGTATATCACCGTACACGAGTTGTCCAAGGATGAGGGAGGCTTTGGAACGGGCATAGTTGCGGCTTTCCCTCAATGCAGGCTGAAGTACCAGGAGGAGAATGTCCAACCGCCGCGTACCAAGGGAAATTTCTAATCCTTAACGTGCCTTGCTCATAACATGACGAAGGCGAAAGGCACTCCAATCGGTAAGAACTGGATCCACGGGTCTCGAAGAGGATACCACTGTATTTTTTTTTAATGTAGGAGCCGGAGGGGAAACTCTTCTTCGTCTTTTGTTCTTTTTTAGCACCAGTCCCGGACCACTGGGCTAAAGCGCGTCAGGTAGCGAAATGTAAAGATGGAGTTGAGGAACGTTTGGGACGGGACAAAGGAAACACGCGAATGATTGAGGCGTGGATATCAACGGAAACGAGTCGTAACAGCCCTTTTGCTCGGATCAAGGGTTAGATGAAGTCGTTTCGCATTATCTATTTGTCCAAGTATATCGGAAAGACTTGGTTTTTCGTGGATCGAGTAACAGGGGTATCGATAAAAGGCAGTGAAATTCGATGCATTAATTTCGACAGGTCGAACGTAGTAAAGCCCAGACAAGAGCACAACGCTGTTTCGTGGTGTTGTCGTCGACGAGGAAGGAGAGGGGTGGGGGAGTCCAGACCACGAAAGAAGGAGATGGGAAGGGAGAGAAGGAAGTCAGAAAAGGGGCGCAAAGGGGGCACTGGGGAGCGAGTGATGTGAGAAGCATGAAGGTGCAAGCCAGCAACGGGTGCACGGGGGACGGGGGGGAGGCACTAGGGGCACTGGGGCTAGAGAAAAGCGACTGGAGTCTGGTTTGAGAGGCCGGGCAGGCTTGCGCAGGCCTCAGTGCTGAGGGACAGTGCTGAAGGGACAGCGACCGCTGACCAGGCAGCACTGGGCGCCTTCTATATTGGGTTGACTTCTGGACTGGTTTGGTATCAGCACAGTTCACAGCACGGGTCTGGTGCCCGTTGATGAAGTGACCAGGCCAGACTGGACCAGGCCAGACTGGACCGTTGACGCCAGAGGGCGAGGCCTGCTGGCACGGCTGGCACGACGAGAGTGTCAGAAAGGACAAGACGGACGGCTGGGGCGCTCGCTGCTGAATAAGCACACCAGGGCGGCACCAGCACGGCACCAGCACGGCACGAATATCAGACAGGCACCCAGGCACCCAGGCGGAGACTTGTTGGCCGTTATGTGGGCTGCTGGGAAGCAGGGGACAGCAATTGTGGGCAATTGTGGGCAGGTGGTGGGCGACGCAACAGACAGGGATGGGCCGGGCGCAGGTCCCAGCCGCTGTTCCGTGGAACGTTTGGTTGTGCGCACATGCGTGGGACAGCCGGGTCCACCCTAGGGCCAGGCGGCCCTGGTGGTGCTCGCGTTGTGAGCGGGGCCTAGGCCGGGGCCCAGAGGAGGGCGGGCATGGGGATCTGGGTCCAATCAGGCCAGACTGTCCAATGATAAGGAGGATCTGGCCGCTGGTCTGGTGCTCCGGCCCCTGCGGCTGTGGCCGAGGCCTGGTCGTGGCCCCGACCAGGAGGTGCAGCGGACAAGGATCAAGATGAAATCACCATGGCAGACAAAAACCGAGGGCTTCGCTCTTTGCTTGCTGGCAATGGCCATCCATCCAATTTGCTGCTGCTGCTGCTGCTGCGGCTGCGCAAGACGACAAGACAACCACCAGACTCGATGCATGATGCATGGACAAGAACATCCATCCAGTCTGGTCTGAGGACGAAGGGAAGGAGCGCGGGGAACACACCGCCAGTCAACTGCTACAGGCACGGCAGTGGCTCCCAGGAACAACATGGAAGCTTCCAGTGCTGAGACGTCCACTGGTCAGGTCCGCCCAACGTTTTCGTATACATAATATGTACATTATGTACACATTTGCAGGCTGAGGTAGGTCTGGCCGCAGGACGCCATCTCGGAACATGCCACGCATTACGCATTCCCGCGCACCCATCAATCCTCCAGCCTCCAAACGGGAAGCGATACTCCGATCCGGCTTCACTGTGCTTGACTGCCATGAACGACAGGAAAAGGAAAAAGTACGCAAAGAACGAACGAACGAACGAGCGAGCGAGCGAGCGAGCCAAGAAATAAACGAGAGAGTGAGAGGGAGAAGAAAGAAAGAAAACATGCCATCAGATGTTCATCATTCGCCGCCGTCTTGTCACAAACCACGGACGCCATGTTTTCTTTTCTTTTCTTTTTCATTTTTCATTTTTTTTTAAGCCAGGCCCAACCCCCGCGCAGACCCCCTGCGCATCACCCTTGATAGACAGATGCTCCCTGCAGATAACCCAATCAACACGCGCATACGACGTTCCATCAAGGGCATGCCAGCTGGGTCACGAGCCGCAAAGCCACGACGGGAGGATCCCCATGACGAAACGGTACCTCGCGTCCCAGCACTCCAGTGCTCTCGTCCTCGGGCACCGGGGGACCTGCTCAACGGTAGGACGACAGAAGAGTCATTGAAAAGGTCTATCCCCCTCTCGCGAAGTCGCTCGCCAGACCAGACCAGACTGGACGTGGACGGCACATTGCACAATATAATGGCAGGGCGGTGCCGGGGAGTACCTAAACGCACAGCAGCAGATTATTGAACGCACAGCAGCAACAACGCGCGTGCCTCGCTGTGTATGCCACGCTGCCACGCTGCGTTATAATTTCTTAGGCCACATAAAACAGAATTCATTAAAAGCCCCCTATTAGGGGGTATCCAATATGCCCCCCAAGGCTACAACTGATGAAGGCCACGATTGATGAAGGCGGCGATTGTTAAAGGCTGCAATTGGTGAAGGCTACGATTATGGGTAATAAAGTGGGTATCTATTCCGCTTTTGGCTTAGTTGCTGCTGTGCGTTTAATAATCCGCTGCTGCGCGTTTAGGTACTCGGTGCCGGGGCCCAACACGGACGCACGAGCCCCTGATCCGGCCTGGCCGCTCCACCACCGAGCTAGGACTGGTGACCAGGCTGTTTGGTGGCTAGGCTGGTGACTATGTAGGCTGGTGACCAGACTGCTGACCAGACTGCTCACTCCACTCGACCGCTCACCCGACTGAAACGCGCTACGACAGAAATACATCATGTCTGGCAAGTACATATTGTATGTACAAGCAACGTCGAACCCCGAACACGCACCCAACGAGGCGCATTCAGGCAGATGGCATCATGAGTCGGGCGGCCCTCCAGTACGGCGACGGTCGGACGAGCCGGCGTCCCCCCCCAAAGACGCAAGAGAGCTCCCGACAGAAGGCTCACAACGGCGCCTGCGATGCTGCCGGCAACTTGTCGAGATCGAGTGGGCAGCTCCATTCATGGGACCCGTGCGCAATCCGCATTGTGAAGTGGCCGCAGGTGCAAACTTAAAGGGCAACCTCGACAACAACACAACTGCTCATTGCTCGACTGGTCTTGTCATGTCTGACTCAGGAACGAACGAACGAACGGACCCCCGCGCCCCCGCTTCCTGTCCCATTCCACTCCGCTTCCCGAAAGAAACAAAATCTGCTGTCTAGAGAAAGCAGGCAAAAAACCGAACCGTTGCCAGAAATCCAGAGGGAAAACCAAAGAGCGCAGGCGGGGCAGATGGCAGACGGGAGACGGCAGGGAATGCCCTCGTACAAGACAGAGAGGGATCTGCTCTGTATCGGTATCGGTATCGGTATCGGGAGCGGATTGCAGCAGGCTCCCATTGATCAGTTGGGAACCTTTGATTGCCTTCTTCCCGTCCACAGGTTCCCGGCCCCGCTCCAGTGCGTTATTTGTCTTGCGCGGTGAACACCCTGTGGAGCTAGTATTTTGGCAAAACAGATAATGATTTAAGCTAGCTTAGAAAATAGGTATAAAGGGAAATAGCTATACGTTTTATATATAGAAAATAAAGGAATAAACCTTACTATATAAATAGTTCTACTATAGTTTAACTATATATATAATTACATATAAATATAGAGCTTACTTTACTTATACTCTTTAAGTAATATACCTTTTAATAAAAGCTATAAATATAAGTAAGTAAAGCTTTTATTACTTAAAACTTATTAGAATAAAGGGTTTATAGAGGCTTTTGCCCTCTAAAATACTAAGGTAGTGGGCTTAGTAAGCTAGTGGCTAGAAGGTCTCTATAGTGCTATAGTAAGCTATTATAGGCTTTATTTCTATATTAAAAGCTTTATATACACTTTTTAGCACTTAAAATATATTAAATTTTAGCTTAAAAAACATAAATAAATTTTCTAAAATTTTATTTAATTTTATTTAATATTATAAGTAATAAGTCTTAAATTAATAGTTTATATAATTATAAATAGCTATTAAGAAAAATATATTTTCCTTTATATATTTATTAAGCTTATTAATAAATTAATATAGTTAATAAAGGCTTATAAACTACTTTTTATTTTTTATAAAATTTATTTATATAAAAAAATAAAAAAATAAACTTTTAGCTATATAAACTAATTATTAATATATATACTTTTTTATTAATTTAATAAAATTTTATATATTAAAACCTAAAAAATTAAAAATTAGCTAATAAATATAGAAAAATTCCTTTTACTTTAGTAATAATAAAGCTTTTTATAATTTTTTTTAAAACCTTTAATTATTATATAAATTAATTTTAAAAACCTTTAATTTCTTTTTTTAAAGTAGTTTATAAATTATATAACTTAAAGCTTTATAGTTATTTAATAGTTTGATTTAAATCTTTAATAAAAATTTAATTAATATACTTTATTATTATAAAATTTAATTATTAAAGCTAATAGTTTATTAGCTTTTTAATTAAATATATATTAGCTATTAAAGGGTATAATTAAACGTAAAAAGGCTAGAAAAGTAAAGTATTTATAGCTATAAGCTTTTAATTAAAATATTATTTTTATATTTATTATATATATATACTTATATTATATACACTACTACTAGCTTTTAACCTAAAAAGCTTTATAAAGGTCTTTATAAAGCCTATAAAAAGTTTTCATAATTAGTAAAGTCCTTTAAAAATAGCTATTATTTTTAATACCTTTTTTAAAGAGGTATTTTAAATGCTAAAAGAGAAAAAAAAAGAAATATTAAATTTATATAAAATCTATATAAACTAAATAAAATTATTAAAGAAAAAGAGTAATTAATCTAAAAAGCCTAAAGGTAAGGCTTATTATAAAAGATAAAAAAAAGCTATAGTTAAATATAGTAAAGTTAAGAAATTTATTATTAAAGTTAAAGGTTAATTTTTAAGTTAATTTTAATAATTATTTTATATTTTTTTAAATATTGTTATAAGGGTTTTAATGCCTTTAGCTAGGTAATAAAATTTATAGTATTTTTTATAGAGATTAAAGCTTTATAAGCTTTAATAAAATAATATATATAAGTATAGCTAAAGGCTTTATTAAGCTATTAATTAGTATTTTCTTAGTATTTAAATAAGCTATTTTAGCTAGCTTAGCTAAGATTTCTTATTAGTTATAGTAAAATTTAAGTAAAGTATACTTAGTTTAGCTATAAAGAGCTAAATTATAGAGTATTTTTATAGCGCCTTAGTTATTATAAAAAATCTATATAAAAGGCTTTATAAAGGCTTTTAACTCTTTAAAAATACACATTAGCTACTAAAGCTTTTTAAAAGTTTTATAAATTACATTAAATTTAGCCTTTGTAGTAAAAAAAGCTATAATACTAGCTTTTTTACTTTTTTAACTTATAGAGCCTTTAGTTAGCTTAAATAAATATATATAAGTAAATTTAGAAAAGCTTTTATTTTTAGTAAAATTACTATTATAGAACCTAACTAAGCTATAGCTAGCTTTATTACTTTTATTTTTACCTAAATTTATAAAGGAGCTCTTATAAATTATAATAAGGTTTTAAGTACTAAAACGGTACTTTAATAAGGTTTTTATAGCGTTTAAATACTTTAAATAAAGGCTAGCTAAGGCTATTAAAAGCTATTATAGTGTAAAAGTAATATTAAGCTTAATAAAGAGTATTAAATATATAATAGTTAAAAACTTTTCGCGATTTCGCCTACACCGCTATAGCGATATAGAATTAACTTTAAACTGCTTAAAAAGTGTAGAAAAAGATTTTTTATATTTATTTATCCCCCTCTTTAATAATATATTAATATTAAAGTATAAATGTAGTAAGTGCTAAAATATTAATAAATATTAATAATAGAAATTATAATAGCTTTATCTATAGTTAATTTATAATAAAACTATAAGTTAAATCTATATTATTTATAGTGTGTTGGCTTAGGAAAGAAGAACACATATAAGTAAGCTATATACCTTAATAAATTAAAGGTATTATAAAAATGCTATAACTATAACTATATAGTTAGAATAATTAAGGTTAGTCTTTTAAAAAGTTATTAAATTAATTAAATAGTTTAAAGTTAAAAATATTAAAGAAAATAAAGAAAATATAATAAATTAGCCTTAATAATAAAGTGCTTTTAAAATAATACTATAATAGTAACTAAGCTTAAGTTAATTAAATTAATTAAGGTATATATGATAATTTATAGTAGTAGCTATATATATATAAAGCTATTTAAAAATAAAGAACCTCTTTATATCTTTTAATTAATTAATCTTTATTATACTTAAGGTCTTTTCTCCCCTTATAGCTATAATAGCTTAATTCTTAACTATATTTCTTTTATATTCTTTATAACAATTTAGCTTAATATAATACCTCTTTAAAATAATAATAAATTTTATTATAGCTATAATTTAATATAACTTAAAGCTAAAGAAAATAAAATGTTAAATAAATTTTAATTTAAATAAATAAATTATTTCTTTTTTAATTAAATAGTTTATTCTTTTAATTTTAAGTTTTTAGTTTTATTAAATAAATTAAAAGTAATAAAAATTAATAGCTTTTATTAAAAAAACTTTTAAATATAATTTATTAATTATTAATCTTTTCTTTATAGTATTAAACTTTTTCTTTATAAAATTTAACTCTTTTATTTTTATTTTATATAATTATAAATATATTTATAAATATTACTTTATACTTTAACTATAAAAAGTTTAATTAAAATAATTAATATATAAGTACTAAAGGTAAGTATAAAAATAAAAATATTATATTATTAAATCCTTTTTTTTTATAAAAAAAATAAAAGTTTTATAATAGTTATATATATAATAGTACTAAGCTTAATATTTTTATTACTTTAATTAATACTTTATAAATATTATTTTATATTTTATTTTTTAATTTAATAATTAAATTTATTTAAACTTAATTAATTTATTAAAGCCTTTAAATCCCCTGTCCTAGGGTTTTTCCTGTATAGGTCACCAAGACGAGGTACTAGCTAAGGGCTCTATGCCCCCTAGAGTAAATAAATAAATAAAGCCTTTAAATTAGCTTTTCTCTCTTTTTATTTTCTTTATTATTTATAAAAATATTCTTTTATAATTATTAATAAAAGAATACTTTTCTTTATTTTATTAAAAATATTAATTTTACTTTAAAAATTAATTAAAATAAAGGCATTATTATATTAAAAAAAATTAATAATTATATTAAAGTTAAATAATTCTTTTATACTTTTTATATAAATTATTTCTTTATTATTTAAGCTTAAATATTTATAAAGTTTTACTTATAAGTTATTATTTTAGCTTAATACTTAATTTAAAAAATAATAGTAATAAATAAATTAAGCTTTAATTAAATAATTAAAAAGGTAATAATAATAATTTTAAAGTAAATAATAAAATTAAGTATAGCTTAACTTATTTTTATTAAAGTAACTTTATTAAGTACTATATAATATTATTTTTAAATTTACTTTATTATTAAACTTTTAAATAAAAGCTTTATATTTACTTTAAGAATTAATTTTATTAAAAAATTCTAAAGCTTATTAAAATTAATATAAAGTTTATATAAATAATATTTATTAACCTTTTTATTATTATTCAAATATATATTTTATAATTATAAAACTATAAATAAAAATATTTCTTTATTTATAATTAAAGTTAAAAGCTTAAAAATTAAAGTTTTTTTTAATAAACTTTTTAAATAAAGTTAATATTAAAAAATAGCTAATTTTATTAAAAGAAATATAAAGGTTTATATATATAAACTTATTAATTATTATATTTAATAAAATTTAAAAAGTTTACTTAAGCTTAATTATATATATTAAACTATTTATATTAAAAATATTATTTATAAAAACCTATTATTAAAGTAAAAGTTTAAATTTAATTAATTAATTAAGCTTAAAAAAAGCTTTTAAAGCTTACTTTATTTTAAGCTTTAGTATTTATAAATTATTATTAATTATAAATATTATATATTTAGTAAATTATTTTAATATATAAATAAAGAAAAAAAGATATATATATTTATATTTAAAAGTGCTTTTTTAAGTAAAGTTAAGTATTATAATTACTTTAAAGTGTAATGGATTTAAGCTGGTGGCTTAGATTCTAAATATATAATAATATAGGAAGGGCTTATTAGCTTTATTAAGAAAGAATAGGGGATATATCCTACTTATAAGGCTTTACTATACTCTTATTAAAACTGTTTTTAGTAGGGCCCTACTAAGACTCTATTAAGTAAGTGTATAAAGACTTAGAAGTATATAAACTAATAGAAGGAAGAGAGAGATAAAGGACTTCCCTTCTCCTTATAGTTAATATTAACTCTATTAACGCTAAATTGCAGTAGCTATCTAAGCCAGTCTATAACATAAAGTAATATAAATAATTAAAAAACTATAAAATTTACTTTTATTTTTATATAAACTTTAAAAACTCTTTTTTATAAAAGTTAAAATAATAAAGGCTTTTATAATATTAATTAAAAATAAAAGCTATTTAATAGTTTATAAAGTAAATAAAGCTTATTATAAAGTACTTTTTATACTATTTTTTATATAAACTTCTTATATTTAATCTTTTACTATAATAAATATTAATTAATTAATTCTTCTATAGTTTATAGTAAATTATAAAATTATATTCTTTATAGTTATTAATTAAAATATTATTATTTTTAATTAATATTTTATAGTTATAATAAGTAATATAATTTTTAAAGCTTTACTTAATAATTTTTATTATAGTAAAAAGTATAAATTAATTAAATTATTTATTTTATAAGTTTATAAATAAATCTTTTAAAATCTTATAAATATTAATTATATAAGTTTATTAATAGCTTTCTCTTTATTATTTTTTTAAAAGTAAAACTTCTTTATAATTAATAATATTAAAGTTTTAAAAATTATATTTTTTAATATAAATAAGCTATTTAGTTTTTAATTAAAAGGTTATAAACTAAATTTAAAGTATTTAATTAAAGTTTTTATTAATAAAAAATACTATATTTATAATAAAAAGCATTTATTTTATTTATATATTAAATAAATAACTATAAAAATAAGTAAATAATTAAAAGTAAATGGATTTATTACTTTTACTTTAAATTATAAAATATTTTAAAAAATTCTAAATTTTTATAAAGTATATTTTTTTATTTTTAATTAAATAGTTTAAATACTAAATATTTAAAAATAATTTAAAAAAAAAGTAATTTCTTTTTTAATTATATAAATAATATAAAGATATAATAATTTAAATAAATATAAGCTTAAAACAATGTAAAAGCCTATAAAAATAAGTTAAAATAAAGTATTTTTTTAATAAAAAATAAAAGCTTTAAATATAATAAAAAATATTAAATATTAAAAGAAAATATAAAAAAAGAGAAAAAGAGAATTTAATTAAGTAAAGTAAAAAGCTTATTATTTTTTATTAACTTTAATTTATTATTTATAAACTAATATTATTAAGTAATTATTGAAATAAAAAATAAGCTTCTTTAAAAAATTAACTAAGAAATTTATTTATTATAATAGTTATTAAATAATAGTAGCTATTACTATTTATTTTAATTAAATAAATAAATTATAGTTTAGCTCTTTATATTAATAATTTCTATTTTTTTATACATATATGTTTTTCTTTTTCTTTAATAGTCTCTCTTTTATTTCATTATTTAATTAATTAAACTTTTATAATTATAAATCTTAATAATTAGCCTTTATTTAATCTTTTAAATATTATTAATAATATTATTAAAAGACTTCATAAATAGTCTTTATTATTAATTAATATATTAAAATAATATAATAAAAAAAATAATAAAGGTAAATATAAAAACTTATGTAATAAATAACTATTTAATTAAATAATATAAATTAAAGCTAATATTTTTTAAGTTTTAGTTTTTTTTTTAAATTACTATACTTTTAAGTATTAATAAAAAAAAGTAATAGTTTTTTATATTTTATAATTATATAAAGAAAGAAAAAAATTAATAACTGTTTTAAATATTTATTTATATATTTAATAATTTTTAATTTTTAAACTAAGTTTTTAAATTATACCTTTAAAAATATTTAATTATATAAAAAGTAGTTTTTAAAAGTATTAAAGTTATAGCGTTAATTTTTATTAAAATAATTTATTTTAAAAAAGTCTTTTTTATAGCTATAGGTAAATATTTAAAAAAATAGCTTACTTTTTTTATATATTTATATAAAGAAAATAATAACTTTTATTACTTTTTATATTTAAATACTTATTTTAATATTATTTAAGCTTTTAATAAATATATTAATATTTCTTTCTTTAATTATATTTTTTAAAGTAAAAAATAAATAATATAATAATTATATTTAAAACATTAATAATATTTATAACTAAATTATTAATTAAAAATATTAAAAAAACCTTAATAATCTTTATTTTTTAATATTTATTGTAAAAATAAAATATACTTTTAAAAATATTAAAAGCTTTTTAATTAAAGCTATATTTAAGTATAAAACTTTTATTATTAAAAACACTTTTATTATTATTATTAATATATTTTCTTTTTCTTTTATATTAAATTTATAAAATATAAATAAAAAAAAAGAAAAAGTAAAGTAATAAAAAAGCTATTTAAAGTATTTAATTAAAAGAAAGAAAATTAAAAAGTAAAAGAAATAAAGGAAATTAATAATAAATAAAAAAGTTATATTTAGCTTAAAGGTTTTAATAAATTAATTAAATAAATAATAAAAAAAAATAAATAAATAAATAAATAATAAAAGTAAATGAATAAAATAAATAAAATATGTAAATAAAGTAATATTTCATAAATTAAATATTTAAAAAAAGCTTTTTAAGCTTTTTTCTCTTTATAAATTAAAGTAAAAGTAAAGGTAAAACATTTATTATTAAAAACTTTAGTAATAAGAAATAAAAATAAATAAATAAAAAATAAAAATTAGTTTTAAAGTAAAATTAATAATTAAAAAGTAAGTAATAAGCTTTATATTTACTTTAATAATTAAATAAAAGTATAGATATTTAAACTTTAAGCTAATAATATAAATATTAATATAGAGGTAGGTTTTTCTCTTTATTTATAAATATATTATTATTTAAAATATTATATAGAATAAAGGGTTTATTTTTATCAAAGACTATTTAATTAAATATATTATATATTATTTAAAATAAATAAAGATTATATAGTACTTTATTTATATTATTTATAAAGAATTAACTTAGTATATTATATATTTATATAAAGTAAAAGCCCTTTTAAAGTAGTTAATGAAGTTATTTATTTATAAATAAAGTCTATTATTTATTTTTATTAATTATAAGGTTTTTAAAATAATTTTAATTAATTATTTTATTAAAAAGGATTTTATTTAAGGTCTTTAATTTATATATCTTTATAATAAATACTTAACTATAATTAAAATAAACTATTTTATTATATAGTTAGCTTATATATAGTTAATATATTTATTATATAATAAATATTATAAATAAGTATTAAGTTATCTTTAATTAATTAACTATATTTTTTGTAAAACAAAATAGCTTAATTATAGTTAATTTATATAGTAAATTACTATTAAAAATATAACACTTTTTTTATAAATTTAATATTATTTACCTTTTATTTTAAAATATATATTTTAACTATAAATAAATCTTTAATAATAATTAGTTTATTTTAATTAACTACTTTTTATTTTAAAAATTTTATTTTTTTAAAAAAAAGGGGTTTTTATTTATAGATAAAATAAAAAATAAACTTTTTATATAAAGCTTAAATTATAATTCTATTTATTAATAATACTTTTTTTAAATGCTTAAAATATTTTTTACTTAATTTACTTATTTCAATAAATATAAAAAAGAGAGATTAATAACTTACTTTAATAAAGGTATTAATATTAAAAGTATAATTAAAGGTTTAAATATTTATTATATTAAATTTAATTAAAGCTTTTATAAGTTTCTCTTTTATTTTAAGCTGTTTATTATAAATAATATATAAAAAACTTAAACTTATAAAGAAGTTTATTAAGAAACCTTTATATAGCTTTAATATTAAAAATATAAATAGCTTTAACTTTAACTTACTTTATAAAGTTATATTAACCTTTTTAAAAATATTTATATTTATAATTAAATAAAAGGTATTAAGTATTAATATAAATTTTATTTATAAAGTTATTTAAAGTAATAAAGATTAAAAGTTCCTTTTGTGATGGGCTAGGTCTTTAACCTAGCTTAGCCTGCAGCTGGCGGCGGTTGCTAAGCCCTGCGTACGACCGGCAATATAAGTGTTAATTAACTAGAGACCTGTAACTTTAATTAATATATATCCTTTTGTCCTAGCTAATTAGTGTAGCTAGTATATAGCTAGTAAAAGATATACTAACCCTACTATATTTATACCTAACACTTATAATAGCTTAATTAAGCTAAACTATAATAATTAATTAAAGTTCTAAGTTATAGGTTTAAGTCCTATTAGCTATATATAGGCATAGCAGGGACTTAGCTTAGGCTTATAAGACTTAATTAAGCAATAAGTGGGTCTTAGGGGATGTATAGGTATTGCTTAGAGAGTAGAGGTATATAGAGCTAGTAGGGCGTTATAAGGCCCTAGCGGAGAGCTATATAATAAACTAGGTCTTTAACTTAGCTTAGCCTATAGCTAGCAGTAGTTGCTAAGCCCTGTGTATAACTAGCAATATAAGTGTTAATTAACTAGAGACCTATAACTTTAATTAATATATATCCTTTTATCCTAGCTAATTAGTGTAGCTAGTACGCAGCTGGTAAAGGATATGCTAACCCTACTATGTCTGCGCCTGACACTCGCGATGGCCTAATCGGGCTAGACCATAACACCTTTAAGTATTAAAGTATAAATCTTTAATATATTTTATAGTACTATATTATTAATTATATTATATTTTATATCCTTTATTAATAATAATATAATTTAATTACTTAAAATATAATTTTAATACCTTTATAGCTAAGCTTAAAATAAATTACTTTAATAATTATATATTATTTATTATTATTATTAATAATAAATATTAATCCTTTTATAAGTTTAATAAGCTATTTAAAGAGGATTTTATTATTAAAAAAGTATTTTAATACTTTCTTTTTTAAATCTTTAAACTATTTTATTAATTAATTAAATAGTTTCTTTAAAGTTATAAAATAAAAAATAATTTATTTTAATTTTAAAAAGTAAAATAATTAGTTTTTATCTTTTTAAGTATTAATATAAAGATATAAATTAATAAATTCTGTTTTATTTCCTTTAATAACTTTATTAAAATTATTTAATAATCCCTAGCCTTTTTATAATAAAGTATTTATAATTTAGTTTTCTGTTTTAAAGATATATTAAACTATAAAGTTATATAGTATAATATAGCTAATTTATTAAGTAATAATAACACTAAAAATATTATTAATAGCTTTTATAAATTAATACTTTAAAATAATTAAATTTATTTTGAAAATAAAAAAAGTTTTAAAAAAGTAAATTTATAACCTTTAAAGCATATAAAGTAAAGTTTAATATTTTTATTTAATAATATTATACTTCTTTTTTATATTATTTTATATACTACTTTTAAAGTAAATGAAGTAATGCTTTTTTTTATATATTTATAAAAGTATAGCGGTTTATTTTATATTATAATAGATTTAAACTAATAGCTTAAATCCTAAAAGTATAATATAGTAGGGGGGTTATTAGCTTTATTAAGAGGGGATAAAGAATATATATTACTTTTAGTGCTTTATTAAGCTTTTATTAAAACTACTTTTAATAAAGTTTTATTAAAACCTTATTAAGTAAGTATATAAATATATATAAATATATAAATTAATAATAAAAAAAAAGAAAAAAGAACTTTTTTTCTTCTTATAATTAATAATAACTTTATTAATATTAAATTATAATAACTATTTAGGATAGTTTATAATATTTATTAATTATTATAAATATAGTAAAGTTAATATAAACTTAATAAATAATAACTATTAAAGTTAACTTAATAATATTTATAAACTATAATTTCTTTAAAAAATAGTTATATAATACAAAGTATAATTAGTAAAGATATATCTCTATATAGTGGTAATAAAAATAGTAATATAAAGCATTATATTTATAACTTTTATAATAACTTTAGCCTTTATATTTAAGTAATTAAGTATAAACTACTTAACTTAGCCTCCACTAAACCCTGCTATATCCTCTGCATTTAAAACGCTAGAATTAAACTAAAAAGAGCAATAGCTTTAGAAATAAGCCTTAGCAGCCCACTAACGTTTAAGTTAGCACCTTACTGCAGCTAAATAGAACTTAAACTTCTACTTTAAGAAAAAGGTACTTTAACTTTACTATTACTTTATTAAGTTTAAATTATTAACTTTAGTTTAGCTTTATATTAAAAAGATTAGCCTTAACTCTTTTCTTTACTTTTATTATATTTGTTATAGACTAGCCTAGAGGCGTGCTGCTTTTTAGTGTTAATAAAGTTTATATTAATCTTACCTCTCTCTAAAAGAGGGCGAAAAGTGAAGAGAAATTATTTTAATTTATATAGATATTTACTTAAGTAAACGCTTAAGGTTTTATTTAGCTTTATTAGGTCTTCTTTATAGGATTATAACAGTCCTACTAAATTATCCTTATAGAACTATAATAGTTTTATTATAGCTCTATAACGCTTCCTTTATTATTACTACTATATATTTAAGCTAGTAGCTTAAATTTATTATATAGCCCTTTACTAAATTATTATACTAAAGAAGTAGTAGTGGTATAGTTATAAAATAATATTATTTTACTTATATTCTATAGGTTTAATGTTTACTATAGCCTCTACCCTTTATATATTACTTAGTTATATAGTTTATATTAGTTAATAATAAATAAATAAATAAATAAATAAGAGTTAAAAATAAACACACTTATTACTATATAATACACTCTTTTTTAATAAAAGCCTATTATAATCCTTACTACTTATTTTATTAATAGTTATAATCTTTTCTTTCTTTATATTTTTTAAAGTTATTTATTTTAATATTATATCTTTATTATTCCTTTAGCCCCTTACTATTATTTTATAATATTATTAAAGTATTTATATTAATAAGTTAATATAAGACTTTATTCTTTTAGTATTAATTTATAAATAAAGTAGCTATTTCCTTAACATATATTAAAACTATTTTATTATTAAGCTAAAACTATTTATAAAAAAGATATATTTTATTTTCTATTAAAAAATATTATAAAAAAGATATAGTAACTTAAGTAAAGGTTTAAAAATTATATTAACTACTATTAAAGCTTTTATACCTTTCTCTTTACTACTACTTAAGTAATATATTAATAAAATCTTTATAAAGGGGAATTTCTATAAAAATTCCTTTAAAAGTATTAAAGAGAAAAAGGATAATATTTATATTTAATATAAAGATAATATAGTATATTATAGAAAGTATAGCTATTAGCCTTTAAAAACTAATTAATTAAAATTATATTAACTTTATATTATAGTAAAAAGAGAATATAATTAAGAGTTATAAATTTATATTATTAATTTAGAACTATATTAAGTATACTATAATATTATTATAATAATTAAATAAAGAGTAGCTATTAAAACTTTAGCTATAGGTAAGATAAAGCTAATTTTAACCCTTAAGTATTTTAAAATAGCTTAGTAGTATAAATAATAATATATTTATATTTAAGTTACTATAGCTTAAAGAGAAAAACCTTAGAATACTTTAAGTAAAATTAAGGCTAAATTTTAAAAGACTACTACTATTACTTTAAGTAGTTTTTAAAGTATATTTTAAAAGCTTATAGTTAATTTAAGTAGTTTTTATAAAATACCTTAATAACCTACCTTTAATAATATAAGTAATAGCTATAAAGCTACTAAAAGGGAATTATTTTATTAATAGTAGTATAAAGCTTTACTTTAAAATTATTACTTTACTTTACTTAAGCTATTAAAGTATTTAATAAATATAATATAGTCTTTATATAAATTTATTTAAAATATAATTAATACTATAGTAAGTCTTTAATAGTAAATAATATTATTAATATAGTAGAGTATTTATAATAAAGTACTACCTTTAAATACTTTACTTACCTCTCCTTTAAATATTAAATTTAAAGTAATAACTTTTTAAAATAGTATATTAATAGTGTCCCTTAATATTTAATATATATTAAACGCTTAATATATATAAAGGGCTAGTAATACCTTTTAAGAATTATTTTAAATATATTTTACCTTTATAGCTAATATATTACTCTTTATAAATAAATAAATACCTTTAATACCTTCTACTACTTTATTACTTATTTAAATTAATTTTATAAATATATTAAAGCTATTTTATAAAGGCTTTAAAGAATTATTTTATCTTTACTTTATTAATTTTAAAATATAAGTTAATATTATTTTTAATACTTTAATATTAAAGTTAAAGTACCTTTACCTCCTTTTTATTACTAAATTAAAATACTTTATATATATTTAAAACACTAAAATAGGCTTAGATTTTATATTAAAGATCTTTAAGTACTATTACTATTATTTTAATATTACTATAAAAATAAACTATTACTTAGCTAAGTAAAGGGTAAAGATTAAAAAGAAAGTAAGTGTATTAACTATAGCGCTTAAGTATTACTTTTATAACCTTTTTAATACTTCTTTATTCTTTAATTCTAAGGATATTATAATTATTTTAAATATTATTTATATCTCTTTTACTTTAAAGCCTACTTCTCTCTCTATTTCTTTTATTAATTAAATTAGTTTTTAATTAATATAAATATTAACTAAATATAATCTATATAAGGCCTATAGTATAAAGCTATTTATAAATTCTTTTACTATTTTATAATATTTATTACTATATTATTTACTACCTTTTAAAAGTATTTAATAAAAGTATATAATATATAAAATAGCTATAGCTTTATATTATATAGTAAAGGACCTTTAAAGTGCCTATAGTTTATAAATAAAGGTTAGAATTTTAATAGACTTTTATTTTTAATTATATTTATACTATTTTTAAAACTACTGCTTTTTTATATTTATATTAAAATATCTCTACTATAAAATAAAACTAATCTTTACTATATCTTTACTTTAAACGCTATAATTATTTAATAAGGTAATAGAATTTAAAATAGTTCTAAAAGATATTTATATTTACCTATACTATAAATTACTTTTTATTTAATTAACTTTAAAAGTTAAGTAATATATTTCCTTTATTAATATATTAAAAAGTATTAAATTAAAGAGAGATAAAGGGTCTTTAAAGCTAAAATTGCTTTAGCTATTATTTTTTTTAAAGTTAAATAAATTCTTTAAATATAACTTTAATTATATAATATTAAATACCTTTACTCTTTTAAAACTAAAGATATAAAGAGCTAAAGAAAGTTAAGGAAGAATTAATAAAGGGCTACTAAAATTATAACCCTAGCCCTTTAGCCGCTAACATTATATTATAGTAAAGGATATAAAAGAGTAAAGGGATAAAGGTAAAAAAGTAGTAAAAAGGTTTAATTATAAAATAGTTTAAAGCTAATCCTTAATATATAAATTAAAAGTTTAAATCTATATTAACCTAAGTTTATTACTTATTTATATATTTCTTTATTATACTTTATAGTAAAAGAGTGCCTTTATATCCTTAAAGTTTTTTAATAGTTCTTAAGTTAATTAAATATACCTTTTTTAATAAATTAAAACATTTTATTATTTACCTTAGCTTTATATATTTTACATTATAAAAATCTCCTTTACTTTATATTTAATAAGGTTTAGATTATTCTTTAAAAGAAAAAGAGTTAAATTTAATTAAAAGTTAGTAAGTATTTATAATAAAAAAGAATTAGTAATAATATATTTAAAGAGATTAATATAAAAAACTAAGTAAATACTATAGGGAATATTAAGGTAAATAGTAAGCGGTATAAATATATTAATAATATAATACTTTACTATTACTTAATTTAGTTTCTATAATAGTTTATTTATTTTAATATATTAAAGATTAAGCTAAACTATATTTTTTATTATAAAATACTTAGCTAAGTATTAAAAGCAGTTAGTTAAGTCCTACTATTACTATTAAGTAAAATTAATTACTATTTAAGCTAATATAGTGCCCTTTTAAAGGTATTTTAAAAAATATATAATATAGCCCTTAATAAAAATTAAACTTAAGTATATATTTAAAATATAGTTAATAAATAGTATATTAAATCTATATATAGCTATATTAATACTTACTTTATTAATTAAAAAGGTTTAGTTATTTAAAGCTAATTAATATATTAAAAGGTAGTTAGCTTAATTAAACTAAAAAAACTTAACTATAACTTATAAAACTACTTAAACCTTTTAATTAGCCTATTCTATACCTCTATTTATATAAAGGTAATAAATAGTAAATAAAAGCTATTTTATATTTATTAAGAAGTAAAGGGTTAACTAAAACTAGCTTACTTAATTTAAGCTTTAATTTAAAATAATTTACTTAAAGAACTTATAGAAATACTATTAATATAAATAAAATCGTTTTATATACACTTTAGTAGCTATAGTAGTTATTGCTTTTAACTAAATAAACTTAAATAATTAGTTTATAATAACTATTAAGTATTATAATGCTATTTTATTTATAGCTAAAAGGTTTATTATAAAATCCACTAATATTTAGAACTAATAATAGTTTAGCGTTAAAATTAGTTTAAAGAGGCTTTAATAAAGTTAATAACTTTTATAATTAATATAGTAGTAGTAGTTTTAAATAAACTAAGCTATATTTTAAAAGAGATGCTTTTAATAATAATTCTAAATAAATACTTAAAATATAGTATTTCTACTTAAGTAGTTAAGTAATAGAGAACTATATATATATTAAATAAAGAATATAGTAAGTAACTTATAAATAAATACTTAAAGCTAGCTTTAAAACTATAAAGCACTATAGATATTAATTTAATAATTTATAATTTAAGTTTAAATCTTTACTATATTAAAAAATTACTATTTCCTTTACTAAACTATATACTATTTAGCTAAATAAAAAGAGTCTATAGTAATTATTTAGTTTTATAAATTATATAAATAAGCGTTTAAAAAGATTAATAAACCTAAAGGTAGGCCTATATAAAAGGAATATACCTTTAAGGCCTTAGCTAAACCTTACTTAGCGTTAGTATTAATATAGGCTAAGAGATTACTAATATATATTAAGGCTATAAAGAAATAGTGTTTTAAAGGTAATTTAAACTTATTTTATTTATAATATAAAAGGGTATTAAATTAAGAGGCTTAAGCACTAAATCTATATTAAAGCTTATAATTAAAGAGGGATAATAAATTTACTTATTTTACTTAGTATTTAAATATTATATAAAGTACTATAAAGTATTTTAAGTTCTTATAATTTATAAAGACTATAAAGGGGTAAAAGACACTTTAAAGCTTTATAAACTAAGCCTTAAAGTAAGAGATAATACTTAATAGCTTTTTATTATAAATAGTATAGTTTTATTTAGCTTTAAAAAGCTAAGCTAAATAATATACTATTAAATAAAGTATACTCTCTTTATTATATTAAGAAAAGTATCCCTTAAAGGCCTCTTTAAAGGCATTTACCTCTACTATTATATCCCTTTTAAGGTTTTATTAAGTAAGTATTAAAGAAAAAATAAATATATCTTTAAGCTTTTAAAATAATATATTATACTTATTAAACTAAATAAATAATATACCCTTTTATATAAGTTAAAGAAAAGGCTTTATTAAGCTTAAAAAATTAATAATAAAGTCTTAATAAAAGTTTATAAATCCTAAAAAGCTTTATACTCTTTTAACCTATATTAAAGCCTTTTACTACTAAATAGCTATAATTTTCTTTAAGTTAAGGTGTATTACTTATTCTACCTTTATAATAAATCTTAGATATTTTACCTTAATAACTCTAAAACTATACTTAGTAATATTAAGGTTAAAGCCTACCTCTTAAAGATAATAAAGGACCTTCTATATATATTATATATAATCTTTTTAAAAGCCGCTAATATAAATTAAAATGTTATTTAAGTATACTATAGTATATACCTTTAAGGTATCCTTTAAAGCTCTATTAATATATTATTAAAATATAGTTAAGGCCTTTATAAAATTAAATAAGTAAACTAACTATTTAAAAAAAAAACTTTCGCGATTTCGCCCGCACCGCAACAACGCCACAGAATTAACTTAGATTAACTTAAAAAGCAAATAAAAAGTTTTACTATATCTATTTACCCCCCTTTATAATAGTATATTAAGCTTAGAGTGTAGGCGTAGTAAGTGGTATAATAATAATAAATATTAATATAAAAAACCATAGCCTTTTATAGAGTTATTATAATCCCCTTACCTACTATAGTAAGTTTATAGTAGAAAACTAAGTTAATACTATAGCTAATATAGCTTAAAACTAAGTATTAGTTTATTTATAATAAAAATATAATAAAATTACTAAGCTTATACTAACTTTTTTACTAAAAGGAGTTTAAAAGGTTATTTTATATATTATTAATATAGAAATAATATAGGCCTATTATAGGCAATTTACTAACCTTTAAAAACTAGTTATAACTACTAACCTTAAAGCAATAGTTAAAAAGGTAATTAAGAAGGCTATTTAGCCTAAAACTATATTAGCTATAATATAGGCTAGAATTATAATTAGTAGTGCTACTTTAATAACTAATAAGCTTATTTATTTAACTGCCTCTATAGTAATACTGCCTTATATTTATAGAGAGACTATTATTAAGAGTAATTTAATTAATAAAGTAGTTAAATAATATAGCTTAAAAGATATTATTTACACTATTAATAAAGCTATAAGTAAAAACACTATAGTAGCTATAAAGCGCCTCTATAGTAGCAATATAGTAGTTACCTTTAAGGATATAGCCTAACTTTATATTAAAGATATAGAATAGATTTAAACTACTTTTAGCTTAAATATAATATTAAATTAATAAATATTTAGTATTATTATTAAAGGATTCCCTATTTATTATATATATTAAATTATTAAAAAAGATATCCTCTACTACTTTACCTTTATTAATAATAATAGTATTATTAAGGTTATAGTATAGAAACCCTATAGCACTATAATATAAGCCCCCTTTATCCTTAGAATTAAAGATATTAATATAGCTAATAAACTATACTATAAAGGAGTTATTTATAAAGCTAAAATATTTAAAGCTAAACTATATAATAAAGCTTTTTACTTATATTAATACTATTAATACTTTAAATTTAACTATATTACTATATACTATACTATAACTTTATATTATAGCTATTACACCACTATTAAGTATACTTTTAAGACTAATTACTTAGCTATTATAAATATAAAGTAGAAGTAATATATTAACTATATAAATACCTACTTTATTTAATTAAAATACTACTTAATTACTAATAATTACTAAATAAAAGCCTATATTATATACCTAAGCTAGCTTAATAGCTTTACTACTCTATTTATACTAACCTCTATAAATATAAATAGCTAAATTAAGGTTTAAACCTATAGCTATTATAAATAAGCTAATAATACCTTCTTTAATAAAGCCTTACCTTAAAAGTATAGTAAATGCCTTTAAGGCAGCTATAACTAATATTTAAGCCTTAATATAATATCTATACTCCCTTTATTAAAGCTTTAAAGCGCTATTAAGGCCTTCCTTAGCTATTACTTTAATATTAAGTTAGCCCCTTTATTATAAAAAACCCCTTTACCTTTTAATTAAATATAATATTATAAGTAATATACTAAAATATATAAAAGAAGATATAACTTATTTACTTAGCTTTTAAGTCTTAACCTAAAATTAATATAGTAGTAATTTAAGAATTATATAATATTAATAAAGACCCTATAAATTTAAACTTAGGTTTTTATTAACTTATAGCTTAAAGTAAAAGAATAGCTATTTATATTTACTATTAATATAGCTTTAGCTTATAAATAATATAGTTTAATATTAACTAATATACTATAACTCTTTATAATATTAATATTTACTTTATTTACTCTCTTACTTATTATTATAACTAAATAACTCTCTTTTATAACTTCTTTATAAAACTACTATAGTATTACTATATCTTTATTAATAACTTTAATTAACACTACCCCCTTTAAGACTAATATAGCTATATATTACTTAATAGTAATAAACTTTTAGTAATTATAACTTAATAGTAATTTAAGCTTATTATACCTTAAGGTAAAATAATATAGTAGGTATAAAGTAAAAGAGATAGTATTATTAACTATATTTAGTCCTTTATTAACCTTTAAACCTAATTTTTAAAAGAATTAAACCTTATTAAGTTTAACTATATTTTATAGTTTATTTATATTACCTTTTATAATTATAGTTCTATAACTATTACTATTAAATAACCTTTATATTACTTTAAATAGCTTTAAATAAATAAAACATTTACTACTATAAAAGTAGTATATTACTTTTACCCCTTTTTTATATTAACTATCTTTAATACCCTTTATTAAATTAACTCCTTTATTATATAGTTTATAGCTAAACTTACTATTATTACTACCCTTTTTATACTAAAGGGCCTCTATAATGCCTTTAAAGTATAGCTATAGTAAACCTTTAAAGTCTATAAAGCTATTTATAATATAAAATATATTTAAAGACTTTAATAACGCTACTATATTAAAGTAAGCTAATAAGCCGCTATTAATATAGCTTTAAATTAAAAACAAATTATTTATAATAAATAATATAGCTTTTAGCACTATATAATAGTAAATATAATAGCTAAAAAGAGTAACCTTTAGAAACTAAAATAATAAGCTTAATTTTATAGTAGCCTACTACTTAAGACTACCTAAGTTTTAGCCCTTTACTATAGTAATAATAATATACCTTTAGCTACCTTTTATTATAATAAAGTAAAGGTATTCTTTAATAGATTCTTTTCTACTTTAACTACTTATATAAATAATATACTAACTAACCTTAGCTTTTAATTTAACTTTACTATATTTTTAAAGGAAAACTGCTTTATAGCTTTAAAAATATATAATATAATTAAAGGACTAATTAGCTAAAGAGCCCCTAAACTTAATAAGCTTTTAATAGAGTTCTTTAAAGTCTATAGTAAACTACTTATTAATATTCTCTTTAATTTACTTAATATATATTACTATATTAAATATTACTTAGCTTTATTTTAAAAAGCTAAAGTTATAGTTCTTTATAAGTTAAAAAAGTTATTAAAAAAAAGGAAGTATATTAATATATAAAGACTAATCTCCTTTTTTAATATTATAAATAAAGTATTAAAAGTAGTAGTAATAGTATAAATTATTTATATAGCTAAAGAGAGTAGCGCTCTTTTAAAGCTTTAAATAAATAACTATATTAATTATTTTATAGAGATAGCCCTTATTATTTTAATAAAAGCTATATATATAATATAGTATTATAGCAGTATTATATTGCTTCTTTAGCTTAATATTTTAGCTACCTTTAATATAATATATTATATAAAACTTACCTATATAATAATCTCTATTAATCTCTTTATATAAATAGTATACTAAACCTAAGCCTTTACTATATTATATAAAGCTTACTTTATATTTAATAGTTAAATAGCAGCCCTTTATATAGTACTTATAGAGGTCCTTTAAGGGTCCTTTATATCTTTAATTCTCTTTTTTCTTTATATTACTTTACTTTATATTAAACTTATAATAATTAACTTTATATTAATACTTAGCTTTTTTAATAATATTAATATCTTAATATATAGCTATATAATAAAGAAGACTTAAGCTTAATTTAAGATTACTTAAATAGTTTATTAAAAATAATTTTATAAATTAAGCCTAAAGTTTTATTTATAAAAAAGTAAACTTATTTACTTTAGTAAAAAAAAATAGCTAATTATAATATTAATTTAACTTAAAATTATAATAGTTTAGTTAGTATAGTTAGCTTATTTCTTTAATATTTAAATTTACTATAAACTTTAATAAAAGGTTTATTAGCTTAAGCTTACTATAAAACTAATATAATAGTAACTTACCTTTACTATACTTTTTATATTTACTTAAAGATATTTACTATATAAATCTAAACTCCTTTATATTTAAATTATTTAAAGCTTTATTAACTATAGTATAGGCTTATATTATACTTTAACTAAATATAGAAATATAGCTAAAAATATTACTAAAGCCTTTACTATAAAGTAAACTTAATACCTTTATATTATTATTAATATTTATAAAGCTATACTATAGTCTTTAATTAAAACTAAAGTAGTAATCCCTTCTTTAAACCTATACTTTAACTACTAAGCTTAATAATTCTATAATAAAATTAAAGTAAATAGAATAGCTAATAAAATTTAAATAGCCTATACTTTAATAGTAATCTGCCTTTAATATAGTACTTAATATAGAAAATAACTCTATATTAACTATATATTACTTTTAATTTAGCCTTTACTAAACCTTACTATATTCTTTATATTTAAAATATTAAAATTAAATTAAAAAGAGTAATAGCTTTAAAAATAAGCTTTAATAGCCTATTAATACTTAAACTAATACTTTACTATAGTTAAATAAAACCTAAACTTTTATTTTAAAAAAAAGGTACTTTAACTTTACTATTACTTTATTAAGTTTAAATTATTAACTTTAGTTTAGCTTTATATTAAAAAAATTAATCTTAACTCCTTTCTCTACTTTTACTATATCTTTAATATAGACTTATTAATATACTATTATTAAAGTAACTATAAAGATATTTACTACTTTATTTTTTAATACTTTAAATATAACTATCTCTACTTTTTAAGGTTTAAAATAAGCTTAATTTAAAATTTAAAGGAAATTTATACTACCTTTAATTAGCTTAGCTTTATATAATATTTAATAAAGTAGCTCTTTAAAACTAATTACTTTCTATACTTTTAACTTACCTTTACTTTATAAAAGAAATAGTAGTAAATAATAGCACTTTTTAATCTTTAATATAGGCTTAATATAGACCCTTTTATTGCTTTACCTTTATTACTTTAAACCGCTATTATATTATACCTTAGTATTTATATTAATATTAATATATAATTACACTAAACTATATATTATTTTATTTTATTTTTTTAAAAACTTTTTAAAAAAAATATAATAAAGAAAAAAAAAAAGGAAAAAAAAAGAAAAATAAAAAAAAAAACAATAAAAAAGAACTTTTAGCTTAATAGCTATAAAGCTAACTATAGGGCTATTTATATATCTCTATCTCTCTCCTACTATAGCCTTTACTTTAGCCTCTTTTCCCTTTTACTCCCCTCTCTTTCTTTCCTTTTTATCTCTCTCTTTTCTCTTTACTCTCTTTTAATATAACGTTATTATAAGTATTAACTACCTCTACTAAGGACTACTTTATTAAATTATTATATTACTTTAATATATTAATAATATAGCCTATATAGGCTAGTATTTTATATTTATAAATACTACTATATATAATAGTTATAATAAAGACCTAACTTAAGCTTTATATTAAAGCTACCTTAGTATTAATAAAGCATTAAACTATTTATTAAATAACTCTATATAAGTTATACTATATAAAGTTAACTACTACTATATCTCTATTAAAGGGTTAAATTAAACTTATATTAAACTTTATAAAATAATTTAAATTATATTATATTTAAAAGTTAAGGACTTTTTATATTATATTATAAATTACTACTAAGTTAGGTAAGGCTTACTTTAATTAATATTTAACTTAGCTTTATATTAAACTTTAAAAACTTATTAAGTATACTTTATTAAGCTATATATATTTATAATAATTTAAACTAATACTTAAAATTTAAGTTAGCTATAAGGCCTTTACTATAAATTTAAATTAAATATTTATTAAATTAATTATAGTAATATATATTAAGGTTTTCTATTTTATTAAAGTAAAGGGAGTAAAGGTATACCTACTTTACACTCTATATAGATTAAAGTTAAGGCTTAAATAAGTATAGAGAGAGATTAAAAACTTATTAAAAGGCCTTTAACTTTTAATTAACTAGCTATTTTCTTTATTATTTAGAATTAATATAATATTAAAAGTTTAAGCTAGCTTTAATATAAAGATTAAAATAGCTTTATATTAAACTTTAAAAGGGGAAGAAGTATTTATAATTTTTTATTTAAATATAAAGAGAAAAAGAGAGAAAAAGAGGAAAAAACCTTTAAAAAAGGTCCCCTTTATTTATAAAAAAAAAGTAGTGCTTTAAATTACTTATTAAATTACTTATTAATACACTAAACCTATTTAAATAATTAATAACTACTATCTTACTACTATACTACACTTATACTATTTACTACTAAGGCTTAACTTAATTCTATATTTAGTACCTACTAAATTAGTAACTCTTAATAATTTAATATATAATAATTACTTAATTTAATAATTAATATACCTTTAAATTAATAGTATAGCTATACTATAACCTATAACCTTCTATAACCTTCTATACCCCTTTACATTACCTTATATTCTATAGTGTATAGCTAGTACACTATGCCCCTTTTAATAACTTAGCTTAGCCTTAAATAGAGCCTAACCTAGGCCTATAGAGTCCTTACCCTTTTTATTTAAATTTAATGTGTTTTTATATACCTTTCTATATATATTACTTATACCCTTTATTAAACTTCTTTTAATAACTATAGTTAAAGCTTAATTAGTAATATATTAATTTTTATAATAAATACTATTTAAGGCTTAACTTAAGCCCTCTTAACACCTATACCTACTACTATATATAGGTTTTCCCCTTTATCTTAGGGTTTTTCCTATATAGGTTACTAAGATAAGGTACTAGCTAAGGGCTCTATGCCCCCTAGAGTAAATAAATAAATAAATAAATAAATAAATAACTATTTAAAAAATCTAAATTAAGTTTAGAACGCTATAAAATACTTATAGCCTTTTATAACTTAAAGGTAATAAAAAGTAGCTTAAATATTTAATTTTATAAACTAATAGGCTTTAAAAAGTAAGTAAAGTATTTCTTTTATTAAAGGAAAGGGATAATAATTTTAATTTATTACTTTATTAAGTGTATAGTAATTTATATAAAACCGCTAGCTACCTCTAGTCTTTTAAACTAAAAGCATTAGTACTATAGCTATAAAAGATAAGGTATATATTTAACCTTTATTTATAAAGTTAATAACTTATTTATAGATTTCTAATAGTTAGTTTTAAGGTATATTATATAAAGGGGTTTATAGAAGTTCTAAAGGTATACTATTTAGGCTTAGCTTAAGGTATATATAATAGTTTATATATCCTTAATGTAAAGAAAGGGCGTTAGCCTTATTTTTTTAAAATAAATCTATAAAGTTATAGAGTTTTAATAAAAGAATTAATATTAAGTTTAGTTTAAGGGAAGTTATTATAAAAAAGGAGAGAATAAAATTAATCTCTTTTAAGCTTATAATTAAAAATTATATATTTTTATAATTTTTAATAGCTTACTACACTATAGCTATAGAAACTAATTTTAAAATAGTAATAGTAGGTTTATTTATATATTTTATAAAAGAAGGTTTAATTATTAAACTGTTTTTACTTTAAACTATTAACTAGTTCTAAGCTATATAAAGTTTAATGTTATTTTAAATAAGCTATAAAATGCTTAAAATATAGTCCTAAATTAAGCCTAAAATAATGTAGGCTACTACTAAAAATATTTAGCTATTTATATTTACTTAAAACTAAATAAGGTAGTATATTTAATAAGTGGTTTATTTATTAAAGGGTAGTATATTAATAGCTTTAATTACTATAATTATAATATATAATTAAGGTAAGGCTATCTATATAAAGCTAAGTTATTATACTATTTTTTTATTTATAGCTATAAAACTATTATAATTACTATTTATTTATACTAAAATAAATAATAAATTATTATAAAAAAAGGGAAAAAGAAAGGGTTTTATCTCTATATTTAATTTAATCTCTTAATAACTTAAGGCATTATTATTTATAATAAATATAAAGTAGTTTTAAATATATTTATCCCTTTTAATAAAGCTTATTTAAAGAGAGAGTTATTTTTTAAGCTTAATATATTTAAAGCTTTAGTAAAGTCTTCCTTTACTATTATAGTAAAGTAAACTTTAAATTCCTTTTATAAGCACTTTACTTAAAGAAAGGAGTATTTAGCTATTATATAGAAGGCTAAGCTATATTAAAAGCATTAACGTACCTTATAATAGCGCTATATTTTAGCTATAGAAACCTATATAGCTTAAGCTATTAATTTTCTAAAGCTAAAGCCTTATTAGCCTTTACTTTTAGGCTTTATAAAGGTAGACTAAAAACCTATAGTATTAATGCTTATTATTTTAATATCGCTATTATAATTCTAAAATAATTCTATTTAATAAATAGTGTAGAACTTTTCCTTAAGTTAATAGAAGTTAATATTAAAGGTAATACTTTAGTAATATACTACTATATTAATATAGCTAATATAAAATATATTATAGTTAATATAATAGTTATATATATATTTATTAAGCGCTAAGTAAAGCTTAATAAGCTTTATTATATTTATCTATTTTAATTTTTTAATTAAGGCTAACTTTTATTTAAATTAAATATAAAAGTCTAAAAACTATTCTTTTAAGTATTAATATAGCTAATTTAGTTCTATAACTATATATTTCTATTAATAAAGGTTTAAAAATATAAAGCTAAGGTAGTTAAAAAAATAAGCTAAGTTATAGGTAAAATCTACACTAACTTTAAAGAAAGCTAAGACCTTATTTTAAACCTTAAATAAAAGGTATTAATAAATATAAAACTATTAATTATAGTTAATGCTAATAAAGTCCTAGTTTATATTAAGTTTATAAGCTATAAAACGCTTCTATACTTTAAATAAATTCTAGTTTTTATTAAAGAGTTCTTTTATAAAGAAAGGTTTATATTTTAATTTCTTTATAATTAATCTAAAGGTAGTCTTTATTACTACTAAGGTAAGGGACTAAGAGGTTATTAATACTGCTCCCTATAGTAATTCTAGCTACACTACTTACTATATTACTAATTTTTAAAGCTAATATAGCTTCTATAGCACTATAGAGGAAATTTATAGTCCCTTAAAGTGTTTTTATTTTATTTCTAATTAATTCTATTACTAATCTATAATAACTAAATTAAGAAAAGTAAAGATTAATATATATTATAAACTAGCTTAAAGGTATATTACTTTTTAGTATTAATAAAGTTTATATTAATCTTACCCCCCCTTAAAAGAAAGTAAAGAGTAAAGAGAAACTATTTTAATTTATATAGATATTTACTTAAGTAAATACTTAGGGTTTTATTTAGCTTTATTAAGTCTTCTTTATAGAATTATAATAGTTCTATTAGGTTATCCTTATAGAACTATAATAGTTCTATTACGGCTTTATAACGCTTCCCTTACTATTACCACTATGCATCCGAGCTAGCAGCTCGGATCTATTACAATATCTTTAGTATAAACTTATTAATATATTGCTATTAAAGTAACTATAAAGATATTTACTATTTTATTCTTTAATACCTTAAATATAACTACTTTTACTCTTTAAAGTTTAAAGTAAACTTAATTTAAAACTTAAAGGAGATTTATATTACCTTTAATTAGCTTAGCTTTATATAATATTTAATAAAGGAGCTTTTTAAAATTAATTACCTTTTATATTATTAACTTACCTTTACTTTATAGAAGAAATAGTAGTAAATAATAGTACTTTTTAATCTTTAATATAAGCTTATAATAAGCCTTTTTATTACTTTACCTTTATTACTTTAAATTATTAATATATTACACTTTAGTATTTATATTAATATTTATATATAACTATACTAAATTATATATTATTTTATTTTATTTTTTTAAAACCTTTATTAAAAAATAATAAAAAAAAAAAAGAAAAGAAAAAAGGGAAAAAAAGAAAAGAAAAATAAAAGAAAACCCTTAAATTAAGAACTATAAAGCTAGCTATAAAGCTACTTATATATCTCTATCTCTTTTTTACTATATCCTTTACTTTAGCCTTTTTCTCTCTTTACTTTTCCCTTTTTTTTCTTCTCTTTTTCTTCTTTTTTACTTTTTTTTAATATAATATTATTATAAATATGAACTACCTTTATTAAAAACTACTTTATTAACTTATTATATTACTTTAATATATTAATAATATAGCTTATATAAATTAATATTTTATATTTATAAATATTATTATATATAATAGTTATAATAAAAGCTTAACTTAAGCTTTATATTAAAGCTACTTTAATATTAATAAAGTATTAAGCTATTTACTAAATAACTTTATATAAATTATACTATATAAAGTTAGCTACTACTATACCTTTATTAAAAGGTTAAATTAAACTTATATTAAACTCTATAAAATAGTTTAAATTATATTATATTTAAAAGTTAAAGACCTTTTATACTATATTATAAACTACTATTAAATTAAATAAGGCCTACTTTAATTAATATTTAACTTAGCTATATATTAAACTTTAAAAACTTATTAAATATACTTTACTAAGCTATATATATTTATAATAATTTAAATTAATATTTAAAATTTAAATTAGCTATAATATCTTTATTATAAGTTTAAATTAAATACTTATTAAATTAATTATAGTAATATATATTAAAGTCTTTTATTTTATTAAAGTTAAGGGAGTAAAGGTTTATTTACTTTATACTTTATATAAGTTAAAGTTAAGGCTTAAATAAATATAAAAAAAAACTAAAAACTTATTAAAAGGCCTTTAACTTTAAATTAATTTATTATTTTTTTTATTATTTAAAATTAATATAATATTAAAGGTTTAATTTAGCTTTAATATAGAAATTAAAATAGCTTTATATTAAACTTTAAAGAGAAAAGAGATACTTATAATTTTTATTTAAATATAAAGAAAAAAAGAGAGAAAAAGAGAAAAAACCTTTAAAAGGGTTCCCTTTATTTATAAAAAAAGAGTAGCGCTTTAAATTATTTATTAAATTATTTATTAGTATATTAAACTTAATTAAGTAATTAATAATTACTATTTTATTACTACACTATATCTATATTATTTATTATTAAAGCTTAACTTAATTTTATATTTAGTACTTATTAAATTAATAACTTCTAATAATTTAATATATAATAATTACTTAATTTAATAATTTGCGTGCTTTTAAATTAATAATGTAGCTATATTATAACCTATAACTTTCTATAACCTTTTATACCTTTTTATATTACTTTATATTTTATAGTATATATTTAATATACTATACCCCCTTTAGTAACTTAACTTAGCCTTAGCTAAAGCTTAATTTAAAGCTAAAGTAGCTTTACTTTTCTCTTTTAAATTTATTACACTTTTTATATATTTTTCTATATTCTTTTATACTTTTATATACCTTTTATATATATTATTTATACCCTTTACTGAACTTCTTTTAGTAATTATAGCTAAAGCCTAGTTAGTAATATATTAATTTTTATAATTAACACTATTAAGGGCTTAACTTAAGCCCCCTTAATATTTATATTTATTACTATATATAGGTTTTTCCCCCTACTCTAAGGTTTTTCCTATATAGGTCACTAAGCAAAGGTACTAGCTAAGGGCTCCACGCCCCCTAAAGTAAATAAATAAATAAAAGTAACTTTTATTATTTTAATAAAGATAGTATATATAATATAATACTATAGTAGTATTACTTTACTTTTTTAACTAAATATCTTTACTACCTTTAATATAATATATTATATATAACTTATTTATATTATAATTTTGATTAAACTTTTTATTTAAATAATATATTAAATTTAAGCCTTTATTATATTATATAAAGCTTATTTTATATTTAATAGTTAAATAGTAACCCTTTATATAATATTTATAAAGGTTCTTTAAAGGTTCTTTATATTTTTTATTTTATTTTTATTTTATATTAGTTTACTTTATATTAAACCTATAATAATTAACTTAATATTAATACTTAGCTTTTTCAATAATATTAATATTTTAATATATAGCTATATTATAAAGGAAACTTAAGCTTAATTTAAAACTATATAGTTAATTTATTAAAATTAATTTTATAAATTCAGCTTAAAGTTTTATTTATAAAAAAGTTAATTTATTTACTTTAATAAAAAAGAATAACTAATAATAATACTAATTTAATTTAAAACTATAATAATTTTACTAATATAATTAATTAACTTTTTTAATATTTAAATTTATTATAAACTTAAATAAAAAGCTTATTAATTAAAGTTTATTATAAAATTAATATAGTAATAACTTACCTTTACTATACTCTTTATATTTATATAAAGATATTTACTATATAAATTTAAACTCCTTTATACTTAAGTTATTTAAAGCTTTATTAATTATAATATAAGCTTATACTATACTTTAATTAAGTATAAAAATATAATTGAAAATATTATAAAAGCCTTTATTATAAAATAAATTTATTACCTTTATATTATTATTAAGTTTATAAAGCTATACTACAGTTTTTAATTAAAATTAAAGTAATAGTCCTTTCTTTAAATTTATACTTTAATTATTATATTTAATACTTTTATAATACAATTAAAGTAAATAGAATAGTAAATAAAATCTATATAGCCTATACTTTAATAGTAACTTATATTTAATATAATACTTAATATAAATAATAATATCTTTATATTAAATATATATTATTTATAGCTAAGCTATTATTAAATTTTACTATATTCTTTATATTTAAAAATTTAAAACTAAATTAAAAAAAGTAATAACTTTAAAACTATATTTTAACTATTTATTAATATTTAAATTAAAACTTTATTATAATTAAATAAAATCTTAAATTTTACTTTAAAAAGAAAATTCTTTAACTTTATTATAACTTTATTAAGTTTAAATTATTAACCTTTATTTAGCTTTATATTAAAAAAAAATGAATTTTAATTTATTTCTTTACTTTTACTATATTTTTAATATAAATTTATTAATATATTATTATTAAAGTAAATATAAAAATATTTATTACTTTATTTTTTAATACTTTAAATATAATTACCTTTACTTTTTAAAGTTTAAAGTAAGTTTAATTTAAAACTTAAGAAAAATTTATAATATATTTAATTATTTTAATTTTATATAATATTTAATAAAGTAGCTCTTTAAAATAAGCTACTTTTTATATTTTTAGTTTATTTTTACTTTATAAAGGGAATATTAATAAATAATAGTACTTTTTAGCCTTTAATATAAAATTAATATAAGCTCTCTTTTTACTTAATTAATAGTATTTTAAACTATTACTTTATTATAATTAATATTTATATTAGTATTAATATATAATTAAACTAAGCCTTAAGCTATTTTACTTTATTTTTTTTAAAAAAAATAATAAAAAATTAATAATAATAATAATAATAATAATAATAATAATAATAATAATAATAATAATAATAATAATAATAATAATAATAATAATAATAATAATAATAATAATAAAGAAACCTAAGCTTATAAACTATAAAGCTGCCTATAGAGCCGTCTATATATCTTTATATCTCTTTTACTATAGCTCTTTCTTTAAACCTTTTCTTTCTTTACTTTATTATTATTATTATTATTTCTTTTTTCTTTATTTTTAACTTTTTTTACTATTACTTTAATATTAATATAGGCTTTAACTACCTTTATTAAAGACTATTTTAATAGTTTATTTTATTACTTTAATAAATAAATAATTTAATTTATATAAATTTATATTTTATACTTAAAAATATTACTATAGCTATTAATTATAGTAAAGGCTTAATTTAAACTTTATATTAAAGCTAATTTAATATTAATAAAGTATTTTATTATTTATTAAATAATATTATATAAATTATTTTATATAAAGTTGATTATTACTATAATTTTATTAAAGAATTAAATTAAACGTATATTAAATACTATAAAATTATTTAAGTTATATTAAGCTTAAAAGTTTATAACTTTTTATATAATATTATAAACTATTACTTTATTAAGTAAAGCTTACTTTATTTAATATTTAACTTAATTTTATATTAAATTTTAAACTTATTAAGTATAACTTACTAAAATATATATATTTAAAATAGTTTAAACTAATATTTAAAATTTAAATTAACTATAGTAGCTTTACTATAAGTTTATATTAAATACCTATTAAATTAATTATAATAATAAATATTAAAATCTTTTATTTTATTATAGACTAGCCTAGAGGCGTGCTGCTTTCTAGCGTTAATAAAGTTTATATTAATCTTACCTTCCTTTAAAAAAGAGAGAAAAGTAAAGGGAAACTATTTTAGTTTATATAGGTATTTACTTAAGTAAAAGCTTAGGGTTTTATCTAACTTTATTAAGTTTTCTTTATAGAATTATAATAGTTTTATTAAGTTATCTTTATAAAACTATAATAGTTCTATTATAGCTTTATAATACTTCCTTTACTATTACTACTATATATTTAAATTAATAGCTTAAATCTATTATATAGCCCTTTATTAAATTATTATATTAGTAGAGTAGTAGTAGTGTAGTTATAGAATAATATTATCTTACTTATATTCTATAAGTTTAATATAAAATAATATTATTCTACTTATATTCTATAAGTCCGCTAATTATTATAGCCTTACCCTCTATATATTACTTCGTTATATAATTTATATTAGTAATAATAAATAAATAAATAAATAAATAAATAAAAGTTTAAAATAAATATATTTATTACTATATAATACACTCCTTTTTAATAAAAGCCCTTTATAATCCCTACTACTTATTTTATTAATAGTTATAATTTTTCCTTCTTTTATATTCTTTAAAGTTATTTATTTTAATATTATATCTTTAATATTCCTTTAGCTTTTTACTACTATTTTATAATATTACTAAAGTATTTATATTAATAAGTTAATATAAAACTTTATTTTTTTAGTATTGATTTATAAATAAAGTAGCTATTTTATTAATATATATTATAACTATTTTATTATTAAGCTAAGATTATTTATAAAAAAGGTATATTTTATTCTCTATTTAAAAATATTATAAAATAGTTATAAAAAAGATATAATAATTTAAATAAAGGTTTAAAAACTATATTAACTATTATTAATACTTTTATACCTTTCCCTTTACTACTATTTAAGTAGTATATTAATAAAATCTCTATAAAAGGGAATTTTTATAAAAATTCCTTTAAAAGTATTAAAAAGAAAAAGGATAATATTTATATTTAATATAGAAATAATATAATACTTTATAAAATATATAGCTATTAGCCTTTAAAAACTAATTAATTAAAGTTATATTAGCTTTATATTATAGTAAAGAGAGAATATTATTAAAAGTTATAAATCTATATTATTAACTTAAAACTATATTAAGTATACTCTAATATTATTATAATAATTAAATAAAGGGTAGCTATTAAAACTTTAGCTATAAATAAAATAAAGTTAATATTAACCTTTAAATATTTTAAAATAGCTTAGTAATATAAGTAATAATATATTTATACTTAAATTATTATAGTTTAAAAAGAAAAGCTTTAAAATACTTTAAATAAAACTTAATTTAAATTTTAAAAGAATACTACTACTACTTTAAATAGTTTTTAAAGTATACTTTAAAAGCTTATAATTACTTTAAATAGTTTTTATAAAATATTTTAATAACTTACCTTTTATAATATAAATAATAGCTATAAAGCTATTAAAAGGGATTTATTTTATTAATAATAATATAAACCTTTATTTTAAAATTATTACTTTATTTTATTTAAACTATTAAAGTATTTAATAAATATAATATAGTTTTTATATACATTTACTTAAAATATAGTTAATAATATAGTAAGATTTTAATAGTAAATACTATTCTTAATATAATAAAGTATTTATAGTAAAGTGCTACCTTTAAATACTTTATTTATTTTTTTTTAAGTATTAAATTTAAAGTAATAATTTTTTAAAATAAAGTATTAATAGTATTCCTTAATATTTAATAAATATTAAATATTAAATATATATAAAGAGTTAGTAATACTTTTTAAAAATTATTTTAAATATATTTTACCTTTATAGTTAATATATTACTTATTATAAATAAATAAGTATTTTTAATGCTTTTTATTACTTTTTTACTTATTTAAATTGGTTTTATAAATATATTAAAGCTATTTTATAAAGGCTTTAAAAAACTATTTAACCTTTACTTTATTAGTTTTAAAATATAAATTAATACTATTTTTAATATATTAATATTAAAATTATAATACCTTAACCTTCTTTTTATTATTAAATTAAAATATTTTATATATACTTAAAATATTAAAATAAGCTTAAATTTTATATTAAAAATCTTTAAGTATTATTACTATTATTTTAATATTATTATAAAAATAAATTATTATTTAATTAAGTAAAAAGTAAAAATTAAAGAGAAAATAAATATATTAATTATAGTACTTATTGACCGGCCATTTTCTTTGCCATTCAGGATTAGCACAACGCCAGGGGTCCGAACCGGCCCTGACGCGGGGACTAAGACAGCCCTGCGCTGAATTTTAAAAGGGAAAGGGGCACTTATAATTTTTTAACTAAGTATAAGAAGAAGAAGAGAGAAAAAGGGGAAAAACCCCTAAGGGGGTCCCCTTTATTTATAGAAAAAGAGCAGCGCCTTAGATTACTTACTAAATTACTTATTAATACACTAAACTTACTAAGATAATTAATAACTACTATCCCACTACTATACTGCATCTATATTGCTTACTACTAAAGCCTAACCTAGTTCTATATTTAATACCCGCTAAATTAGTAACTCTTAATAATTTAATATATAATAATTACTTAATTTAATAATTAGTATACCTTTAAATTAATAGCGTAGCTATATTATAACCTATAACCTTCTATAACCTTCTACGCCTTTCTATATTACCTTACGTTCTATAATATATAGCTAGTATACCACACCCCTTTTAGCAACTTAACTTAGCCTTAAATAAAGTTTAATATAGAACTATAAAGTCCTCACTTCCCCCCCTTAAACTTAATATATTTTTATATACCTTTCTATATACACTGCCTATACTCTTTATTAAACTTCTTTTAATAACTATAGCTAAAGCCTAATTAATAGCGTACTAATTTTTATAATAGGCACTGCTTAAGGCTTAATTTAGGCCCCTTTAGCACTTATACTTACTACTATATATAGGTTTTCCCCTTTATCTTAGGGTTTTTCCTATATAGGTCACTAAGATAAGGTACTAGCTAAGGGCTCTATGCCCCCTAGAGTAAATAAATAAATAAATAAATTATAGTACTTAAGTATTACTTTTATAACCTTTTTAATATCTCTTTATTCTTTAATTTTAAAGATATTATAATTATTTTAAAAGTTATTTATACCTCTTTTACTTTAAAGTTTATTTCTTTTTTTATTCTCTTTATTAAAAGAATTAGTTTTTATTTAATATAAATATTAACTAAATATAATTTATATAAAGCTTATAGTATAAAGCTATTTATAAATTATTTACAATATTTTATAGTATTTATTATTATATTATTTACTACCTTTTAAAAGTATTTAATAAAAATATATAATATATAAAGTAGCTATAGCTTTATATTATATAGTAAAAGACCTTTAAAGTATTTATATTTTATAAATAAAAGTTAAAATTTTAATAGACTTTTATTTTTAACTATATTTATATTATCTTTAAAACTATTACTTATTTATATTTATTTTAAAATATTTTTATTATAAAGTAACACTAATTTTTATTATATTTTTACTTTAAATATAATAATAATTTAATAAAGTAATAAAATTTAAAATAGGTTTAAAAAATACTTAT
This sequence comes from Claviceps africana, assembly GCA_018360145.1. NCBI lineage: Eukaryota > Fungi > Ascomycota > Sordariomycetes > Hypocreales > Clavicipitaceae > Claviceps > Claviceps africana. The sequence goes on along the minus strand of SRPY01000039.1, from coordinate 58,324 downwards.
ATTTATTTATACTATAAATTACCTTTTATTAAATTAACTTTAAAAGCTAAATAATATATTTTCTTTATTAATATATTAAAAAGTATTAAATTAAAAAGAGATAAAAGGTCTTTAAAGCTAAAATTATTTTAGCTATTATTTTTTTTAAAGTTAAATAAGTCTTTTAAATATAACTTTAATTATATAATATTAAATACTTTTACTCTTTTAAAACTAAAGATATAAAAAGCTAAAAGAAGTTAAAGAAGAATTAATAAATAATTATTAAAATTATAACTTTAGCCTTTTAACTATTAATATTATATTATTATAAAGAATATAAAGAATATAAATAAATAAAAAAATAAAGGTAAAAAAGTAGTAAAAAGGTTTAATTATAAAATAGTTTAAAGTTAATCTTTAATATATAAATTAAAAGTTTAAATTTATATTAATTTAAATTTATTACTTATTTATATATTCCTTTATTATACTTTATAGTAAAAAAGTGCCTTTATATTTTTAAAGTTTTTTAATAGTTTTTAAGTTAGTTAAGTATACCGTTTTTAATAAATTAAAATATTTTATTATTTACCTTAGCTTTATATATTTTATATTATAAAGATCTCCTTTATATTATATTTAATAAAATTTAAATTATTTTTTTTAAAAAAAAGAGTTAAATTTAATTAAAAGTTAGTAAAGATTTATAATAAAAGTAAATTAATAATAATATATTTAAAAAAGTTAATATAAAAAACTTAATAAATACTATAAAGAATATTAAAGTAAACTATAGATAATATAAATATATTAATAATATAGTACTTTACTATTATTTAATTTAGTTTTTATAATAGCCTATTTATTTTAATATATTAAAAATTAAGCTAAACTATATTTTGTATTATAAAATACTTAATTAAATATTAAATGTAGTTAATTAAGTTCTATTATTATTATTAAATAAAATTAATTACTACTTAAGCTAATATAGTACTCTTTTAAAGATATTTTAAAAAATATATAATATAGCTTTTTATAAAGGTTAAACTTATATATATATTTAAAATATAGTTAATAAGTAATATATTAAATCTATATATAGCTATATTAATACTTACTTTAATAATTAAAGAGTTTAATTACTTAAAGTTAATTAATATATTAAAAGGTAATTAACTTAATTAAATTAAAAAAATTTAACTATAATTTATAAAACTATTTAAACCTTTTAATTAGCTTATTTTATACCTTTATTTATTTAAAGGTAATAAGTAATAAATAAAAGCTATTTTATATCTATTAAAAAGTAAAGAGTTAATTAAAACTAGCTTACTTAATTTAAGCTTTAATTTAATATAATTTACTTAAAAACCTATAAAAACACTATTAATATAAATAAAATTATAAAAAAAACTTTCGCAATTTCGCCCGCACCGCTACAGCGACGTAGAATTAACTCTAAACCGCTTAAAAAAGGTAGAAAACGATTTCTTATACCTATTTACCCCTCTCTTTAATAGTATATTAATACTAAAGTATAGATATAATAAGTATTAAAATATTAATAAATATTAATAGTAGAAATTATAATAGCTTTACCTATAGCTAATACTACCTTAATATAAATTAAGGTAAATTTATAATAAAACTATAAATTAAATTTATATTACCTTTAATAAATAAGTTAATATTAAATTATTTTAAGGTTAAATATAAAGAATTAATAAGACTTATTTTAGTATTAATGCTAAAAAGTGTGTAAAATATTATCCTTTATATAAATAATATAGCTATAATATATAGCTAATATAAAGCCTTTATATTTACTACTTTAAAGGCTTCCCTCCCCCCTTTAAATATAATTACTATTTAAAACCTTAAATAAACTATTAAATAAATAGTTAAAAAGGTAATTAATAATAGCTCTACTATAGGTTTAAGTTAAGTAAATATTATAATATAAAGCGTAGCTATATTTATTACCTTAGCCTATATTATTACTATAGTAATACTACTTTAAATTTATTATAAAACTATTATTAAAGGTTTTTTTATCTTTAAAGTAATTTAAAATAAATCCTTTAAAGATATTATTAAAGCTATTAACTATACTATAGAAATTAATATTATAGTAGTAATATATTAACTCTATAGTAATAATACTATAGTTATATTTTATAATATAGTAAAACTCTATATTAAAGATATAATTTAAATCTAAACTATATTTAAACTAAAAGTAATGCTTAACTACTGCTTTTTTAATATTATTATTAAAGGCTTTCTTATTTAATACTTTAAAAACTAAGTAATAAATAAAATCTTATAAAACCTTATAAAGGATAATAGCTTAGAACTAATATAAATATAGGTATAAAAACCCTATATAACCTTTATTAAATCCCTTTTAATTATTAAAATTAATAAAATTAAGGTAGCTAACTATTTATATTACTTTAAAGTTATTTATAAAGTAGAAATATTTAAGGTTAAGCTATATAATAATACCCTTTACCTTTATTAATACTATAGCTACTTTTAATTTAAATATATTATAGTATATTATAATATAGCACTACACTATAGCTATTATAGTATTAAATGTTATAAAGCTAAAGAGTTAGCTTACCTAGCCTTAATAGAGATAATATAGAAACGCTATATAAACTATATAGAATAGCACCTTATATAGTTATAATAATATAATATTATTAATAAGCAGTAATATTATATTTATAATATATATTTAAGCTAGCTTTAAGCCTTTACTGCCTCTCTTTTAATATTAAAAAGAGATAAATAAATAGAGGTTACTTTATATAACCGCTACTATAACGCTAATAACCCTTTATTATAAAAGGCATTACTATAGAAATATATTAACTAACTTTAAATCTATCTATTTAACTTTTAATTAATATTAACTTAATAAAGCATTATAAAGGCCTTCTTTAGCTAATAATCTATCTTTAATATAGATTTAAATATATAAATATTAACTTTATAGTCCCTTTAATATATATAACTAAAGTTATATACTAAAATATATAGAAGAAAACCTATTTTATATACTTAATACTAAAAACCTATATTAAAACTAATATAATTATAATATAGAAACTAAATATAATTCATAAATACCCCCTTAACCTAAGCTTTAGCTACTATTAACTTATTACTTAAAGAGAATAAACTATATTATATATTTATTTTTAGTATAGAACTATATTATAGTTAATTTATAATAGTATTAATTAATATATAATTAATATAGTAAGCTATAATATATACTTAATATACTTTTTAATATATAAATTAAGCTAAACTACGCCCTTTACTAAATTTATAATAGCTATATTATAACTTTAAAGTATATTTATTAGTAACTTTAATTAATATTACCCTTTATAAAACTACTATAATAAGATATTATTAAGTAGTAAACTCCTTTTATTAATAGTAAAGTAATAGTAACTTAAACTTACTATACTATAAAGTAAAATTATATAGTTTTTTTATAGTAAATATAGTAGTACTATTAACTATATTTAAGCTACTTTTAATATAACTATTAAATACTTAAAGGGCCTTAACCTTACTAAGTTTAACTATATTCTATAAATTATATAAATTAACACTATTATTAATAGAAGGCCTAACTATAGCTATATATTTAAATAGCTAAAAATAAATTAAAAACTAGTTATAGCTAAGGTAGCAATATAGTTCTAAATTAATAATGCTAGAGACCTACTTTTAACACTATATAAAATTAATATATATACTAAATAAATTATAAATAAGCTTTAAATAATAGTATAGGTAGTAGTTTTATATAGACCTTAAGGCAGCCTTAAACTAAACCTATAGTAAAACTATAAAATAAAGTAAGTAATATAAAATATAAAAAGGGCGCTATAATAATAGTAGTTATTATAAACTAAGGCTAATTAGTGACTTATAATTAAGGTAGCTTAAATATAATCTTAGGTTATTTATAAAAAATAGTGTAGTTTTTAATAAGCTATAGTCTATATTACTTTTACTTATTAAAGTAACCTTTAGAAACTTAAACGTTAAGTATAGCTTTAAAGCGAACTTCTTTTAAAATAATAATATATACTTAACTTCCTTTAAAGAGATAGCTTAAACACTACTACTGCTTTCTTTTACTAAAATAAAGCCGCTACTTTTATAAAATGCTTTTTCCCTTTTTTTATAGCTTAACTTATTAATATCCTTAATAATCTTAACTTCTAGCTTAATAATACTATATTTCTACTAAAAGACTGCTTTAATATTAATAAAATCTATAGTGTTATTAAAGGCCTTATTAATTAAAAAGCATTAGAAATTAATAACCTTTTAGCTAAGTTCCTTAAAGCTTATAGAAAACCCTTTATAAAAATACTAGCTTACTTACTAAATAAGTGCTACTATATTAAATACTATTTAAAACTATATTAAAGGACTAAAGTTATTATTCTTTATAAGCTAAGAAAAATACTAACTAAATAACAATAGGCTAAGGTATAGCGCTTAATTTCACTCCTTAGTATAGTTAGTAAAATATTAAAAGCAATAGTAGTGTTTTAGCTTACTATTATAGTTAAGTTAAAAGGTATACTTTTAAACCTTTAAATAAGGAATAAAGCTAATTACTTTATAGAAGTTACTTTTAATATTTTTATAGAATTAATGAAAATAGTATAGCACTATAGTAGAATTATATTATTACTTTAACTTAATATATTTATAGCCTTTAATACTATTTACTACTGCTAACTCTTTTATATTCTTTTATTATTTAGTATATTTACTTAAATAGTAGTATAGATTTAAGCCTTTATTACTAATTATATTACTTACCTCTTCTTTAATAATTAATTAATAGAAGCCTTATTTATTATTACTAAAGTTTTATAAAGGTTACTAATTTCCTCTATTTTTTTCTTACTTTATATTATACCTTTATATTAAAAGCTTTAAGCTATATAATTTATACTTATTTTTAGCTTCTTTAATAATATAAATATCCTTACTTATAAATATATAGTAAAGGAGATATAAAAATAACTTAAAAATATATAAAGTATTTACTAAAAGTAGTCCCTTAAGTTTAGCTTTAATTTCTATTTTTAAAAGAGTAAATTAATTTATTTTACCTAAAAGTACACTATAATTATAAGGTTAGTTTAACTTAGCACTATTATAATATAACTTATTTAATTAGCTTAATTCTTAAAAGTTTAAATTTACTAAAAGCTATATTAATAAGTATATTAAAAGAAGGTTAAGGTAAAACTAAAGTAGTAATAACTTACACTTATAGCGTTAATAGTATTTATATAAAGTTACTTATTTATTAATACCTACCTTCTTTATATATAAGTAATTTAAAGTATAGTTATATATAATATAGTATTATACTATACCTTTATAGAAATTAATAATAAGGTAAAAGGTATTATTAAGGTATTTATTTTTAAATAGTTAAAATACTTTAAAGTAGTTACTAAAGTATTTAAGGCTATGCCTTAATTCTTTATTAAAACTAAAGTAATAATAGCTTTAATTAACTTATATTTAAACTTTTAATCCCTTAGCTTTTATAAAAGAATTAAAAGAAATAGAATAGTAAATAAAATATATATTATTTATATAATAGTAGTAAGCTAACTTTACTACTATCTTTATTACTATTAAGGCTACTTACTTTAAATAAATAACTACTTTAAATATATACTATTTATAAACTAACTATATAACTACTTTATAGAACCTTTATTAATTAAAGCCTTAGTTTTAAAATAAAAGAACTACTAGCACTATAAATATATTATAGTAGAAGTGTATTAGTTTTAATTAAAATATATAGTAGCTAAGTATAAGCCTTACTTTATATTTACTTTAAAAGTTATTTAGCTTTATAAAGGGCTAGCTAAGTATAAATCCGCTACTTTAATATAGATATAAATAGAAAAGATTAGCTTAAATATATTTCTTTTCTTTTAATATATCTCTAATATAGATTCCTCAATTTATTAATATTAAATTAACCTTAAAGACCACTACTACCTCTTACTATTATACTTAGTTTATAATTATATATAGCTAATTAATACTAAGCTATTTCTACTTTATAACTACTATAATATATATATTACACTTAACTTTAATAAGCTAGCTATATCTTTTATAAAATAGCTTATTAATATATAGAGATTACTTTAATTTACCTTAGCTTATTACTTATAAAAGTAATAGAACTAAAACCTTTAGAAAAGTAAAGCCTCTTTAATATTACACTATAACCGCTATATATCTCTATTAGGCTTTAAAGAGGAAAGATATAACTAGTAAATAAAGCTTTAAAGAAGAAAGATATAACTTATAAGTAAGGCTTTAGAGAGGAAAGATATAAGCTAGTAAGTAAAGCTTTAGCAAAGGCAACACACCACCCCCCCTAACGCTATACCACGCTATTATCGCTAAACCCCTAACCCTTTACTACACTATTTTAGCGTTATTAACTATACTATACACTCTTTAGTAATACTAGCTAAAATAAGCTAGCTATACACTAACTTTTATAGTAAATAATTACTTAAAGCTATATTAGCTTTAAAGCAGTTACTTTATAGCAGTATATAGGTTTTTCTCCCTACCCTAAGGTTTTTCTTATATAAATTAAGCAGCAAAGGTACTAAATACTAGGCTAGAAACAGCCTAGCTAGCGTAAATAAATAAATAAATAAAATTATTTTATATATACCTTAATAATTATAGTAGTTATTAATTTTAGTTAAATAAACTTAAATAATTAATTTATAATAACTATTAAATATTATAATATTATTTTATTTATAATTAAAAGTTTTATTATAAAATTTATTAATATTTAAAACTAATAATAGTTTAGTATTAAAATTAATTTAAAAAGGCTTTAATAAAGCTAATAACTTTTATAATTAATATAGTAGTAATAATTTTAAATAAACTAAGCTATATTTTAAAGGAGATATTTTTAATAATAATTTTAAATAAATATTTAAAATATAGTATTCTTACTTAAATAGCTAAGTAATAAAGAACTATATGTATATTAAATAAATAATATAGTAAGTAGCTTATGAATAAGTATTTAAAGCTAATTTTAAAACTATAAAGTATTATAAGTATTAATTTAATAATTTATAATTTAAATTTAAGTTTTTATTATATTAAAGAATTATTATTTCCTTTATTAAATTATATATTACTTAGCTAAATAAAAAGAGTTTATAGTAATTATTTAGTTTTATAAATTATATAAATAAGTATTTAAAAAGATTAATAAATTTAAAGGTAAGCTTATATAGAGAGATAGTACCTTTAAGGCTTTAATAAAACCTTACTTTATATTAATATTAAAATAAGCTAAGAGATTATTAATATATATTAAAGCTATAAAGGAATAGTATTTTAAAGGGAAGCTTAACTTATTTTATTTATAATATAAAAAAGTATTAAATTAAAAGGCTTATATATTAAGTCTATACTAAAGTTTATAATTAAAAAGAGATAATAAATTTATTTATTTTACTTAATATTTAAATATTATATAAATTGCTATAAAGTATTTTAAGTTTTTAGAATTTAGAAAGACTATAAAGAAATAGAAAATACTTTAAAGCTTTATAAACTAAGCTTTAAAGTAAAAAATAATACTTAATAGCTTTTTATTATAAATAATATAGTTTTATTTAGCTTTAAAGAGCTAAGCTAATTAATATGCTATAAAATAAAGTACACTCTCTTTATTATATTAAGAAAGGTATTTTTCAAAGGCCTTTTTAAAGGCATTTACCTTTACTATTATATTTTTTTAAGGTTTTATTAAACAAATATTAAGGAGAAAATAAATATATTTTTAAGCTTTTAAAATAATATATTATATTTATTAAACTAAATAAATAGTATATCCTTTTATATAAATTAAAGAAAAGGCTTTATTAAGCTTAAAAAATTAATAATAAAATCTTAATAAAGGTTTATAAATTTTAAAAAGCTTTATACTCTTTTAATTTATATTAAAGCTATTTATTACTAAATAGCTGTAATTCTTTTTAAATTAAAGTATATTACCTATTTTACTTTAATAATAAACCTTAAGTATTTTATTTTAATAACTTTAAAGCTATACTTAGTAATATTAAGGTTAAGGCTTATTTTTTAAAAATAATAAAAAACCTTTTATATATATTATATATAATCTTTTTAAAAGCTATTAATATAAATTAAAATATTATTTAAGTACACTATAGTATATACCTTTAAGGTATTTTTTACAGCTTTATTAATATATTATTAAAATATAACTAAGGCCTTTATAAAGTTAAATAAGTAAACTAACTATTTAAAAAGTTTAAATTAAGTTTAAAATACTATAAAATACTTATAACCTTTTATAACTTAAAGGTAGTATAATATAGTTTAAATATTTAATTTTATAAATTAATAAACTTTAAAAAGTAAATAAAGTATTTTTTTTATTAAAGAAAAGGGGTAATAATTTTAATTTATTACTTTATTAAATATATAATAATTTATATAAAACTATTAGCTACCCTTAGCCTTTTAAATTAAAAGTATTAATATTATAGCTATAAAACATAAAATATATATTTAACCTTTATTTATAAAATTAATAACTTATTTATAGATTTTTAATAATTAATTTTAAGGTATATTATATAAAAGGGCTTATAAAAGTTTTAAAGGTATATTATTTAAGCTTAATTTAAGGTATATATAATAATTTATATATCTTTAATATAGAGAAAGGGCATTAGCTTTATTTTTTTAAAATAAATCTATAAAGTTATAAAGTTTTAATAAAAAACTTAATATTAAGTTTAGTTTAAAAAATATAATTATAAAGAAAGAGAGAATAAAATTAATCTCCTTTAAGCTTATAATTAAAAATTATATATTTTTATAAGCTTTAATAGCTTACTATATTATATTAATATAAACTAATTTTAAAATAATAATATAAAGTTTATTTATATACTTTATAGAAGAAAGTTTAATTATTAAACTATTTGTACTTTAAATTACTAATTAATTTTAAGCTATATAGAGTTTAATATTATTTGAAATAAGATATAGAGTACTTAAAATATAGTTTTAAATTAAGTTTAAAATAATATAAATTATTACTAAAAATATTTAGCTATTTATATTTACTTAAAACTAAATAAAGTAATATATTTAATAAATAGTTTATTTATTAAAAAGTAATATATTAATAGCTTTAACTACTATAGTTATAATATATAGTTAAAGTAAAGCTACCTATATAAAGCTAAATTATTATACTATTTTTTTATTTATAGCTTTAAAATTATTATAACTACTATTTACTTATATTAAAATAAATAATAAATTATTATAAAAAAGGGGAAGAAAAAAGGGTTTTATTTTAATATTTAATTTAATCTTTTAATAACTTAAGGCATTACTATTTATAATAAAAATAAAGTAGTTTTAAATATATTTATTCCCTTTAATAAAGCTTATTTAAAAAAAGAGTTATTTTTTAAGCTTAATATATTTAAAGCTTTAATAAAGTCCTTCTTTACTATTATAATAAAGTAGACTTTAAATTTCTTTTATAAGTATTTTATTTAAAAAAAGAAGTCTTTAGCTACTATATAAAAGGCTAAGCTATATTAAAGGTATTAGCTTACTTTATAATAATACTATATTTTAATTATAAAAACCTATATAACTTAAGTTATTAATTTTTTAAAGCTAAAGCTTTATTAACCTTTACCTTTAAGCTTTATAAAGATAAACTAAAAACTTATAGTATTAATAACTATTATTTTAATATTATTATTATAATTTTAAAATAATTTTATTTAATAAATAATATAGAACTTCTTTTTAAATTAATAGAAATTAATATTAAATATAATACTTTAGTAGTATATTACTATATTAATATAGCTAATATAATAGTTATATATATATTTATTAAACGCTAAGTAAAGCTTAATAAGCTTAATAATATTTATTTACTTTAACCCTTTAATTAAAGCTAACTTTTATTTAAATTAAATATAAAAGTTTAAAAACTATTCTTTTAAGTATTAATATAGCTAATTTAGTTTTATAATTATATACTTTTATTAATAAAGGTTTAAAAATATAAAGCTAAAGTAGTTAAAAAATAAGCTAAATTATAAGTAAAATTTATATTAATTTAAAAAAAGCTAAGACTTTATTTTAAACTTTAAATAAAAGGTATTAATAAATATAAAACTATTAATTATAGTTAATACTAATAAAGTTTTAGTTTATATTAAGTTTATAAACTATAAATTACTTTTATATTTTAAATAAATTTTAGTTTTTAATAAATAATTTCTTTATAAAAAAAGGTTTATATTTTAGTTTATTTATAATTAATTTAAAGGTAATCTTTATTACTATTAAAGTAAAGGACTAAAAGATTATTAATACTACTTTTTATAATAATTTTAACTATATTAATTACTATATTACTAGCTTTTAAAGCTAATATAGCTTTTATAGTACTATAAAAAATATTTATAGTTCTTTAAAATATTTTTATTTTATTTTTAATTAATTTTATTAATAATTTATAATAACTGAATTAAAAAGAGTAAAGATTAATATATATTATAAACTAGCTTAAAGGTATATTACTTTTTAGTATTAATAAAGTTTATATTTATTTTACTTTTTTTTAAAAGAGAGAGAAAAGTAAAGAAAAACTATTTTAGTTTATATAAATATTTATTTAAATAAAAGCTTAAGGTTTTATTTAGCTTTATTAAGTTTTTTTTATAAAATTATAATAGTTTTATTAAGTTTTTTTATAGAACTATAATGGTTTTATTATAGCTCTGTAACGCTTCCCTTACTATTACCACTATGCATCTAAGCTAGCAGCTTAGATCTATTATATATTTTAATAAAGTAAAGGGAGTATAAAAATACTTACTTTATACTTTATATAAATTAAAGTTAAAGCTTAATTAAGTATAAAAGGGAATTAAATCTTTATTAAAGAGCCTTTAACCTTTAATTAATTAGCTATTTTCTTTACTATTTAAGATTAATATAATACTAAAGGTTGAAATTAGCTTTAATATAAAGATTAAAATAGCTTTATATTAAATTTTAAAAGGGAAAGGGATATTTATAATTTTTAACTAAATATAAAGAGAAAAAGAGAGAAAAACCTTAAAAAGGTCTCCTTTATTTATAAAAAAAAGGTAATACTTTAAATTATTTATTAAATTATTTATTAATATATTAAACTTAATTAAGAAATTATTAATTATTATTTTACTACTATACTTTACTTAAATTACTTACTATTAAGGTTTAACTTAAATTTATATTTAAAGGCTACTAAATTAATAGCTTTAAATAATTTAATATATAATAATTACTTAATTTAATAATTAATATACCTTTAAATTAATAGTATAGCTATATTATAATTTAAAACTATTTATAACTTTTTATAACTTTTTATATTACTTTATATTTTATAATATATAGTAAATACACTATACCTCTTTTAATAATTTTATTTAGCTTTAAATAAAGCTTAATTTAAGCTTATAAAGCCTTCACCCCTTTTTTTTAAATTTAATATATTTTTTATATACTTTTTTATATATATTATTTATACTCTTTATTAAACTCCTTTTAATAACTATAGCTAAAGCTTAATTAATAATATATTAATTTTTATAATAAGCATTACTTAAGGCTTAATTTAGGCCTTTTTAATACCTATACTTACTATTATATATAGGTTTTCCCTCTTACTCTAGGGTTTTTTCTATATAGGTTATTAAGATAAGGTACTAACTAAGAGCTTTATACCCCTTAAAGTAATTAAATAGATAAATAAATAAATATATAAATAATAAAAAGAAATAATAATTTAAATAAATATAAGCTTAGAAAAATATAAAAGCCTATAAAGAATAAGTTTAAATGAAGTATTTTTTTAATAAAAGAATAAATACTTTAAATATAATAAATAATAATAAAAAGATTAAAAATAAATATAAAGAAAGAAAGAAAAGAATTTAATTAAATAAATTAAAAAAGGCCTTTATTCTTTTATTAGCTTTAATTTATTATTTCTAAACTAATACTATTACGTAACTATTAAAAGAAAAAATAGGCTTCTTTAAGAAATTAATTAATAGCTTTATTTATTAAAGTAATTAATAAATAATAGTAGTTTTTATTATTTATTTTAATTAAATAAATAAGTTATAGTTTAGCCCCTTTTAACTTATATTAGTAGTTTTTCTCTTTATATATATACTTTTTTTCTTTTTGTTTTAATACTCTATATTTAATTTCATTATTTAATTAATTAAATCTTTAAAATTATAAATTTTAATAATTAGCCTCTATTTAATCTTTTAAATATTATTAATATTATTACTAAAAGACTTTATAAATAGTCTTAATTATTAATTAATTTATGCTCCGGAGAAGAAAGTCGTAACTCGCGAGCAAGGCTCCGGGGAGGAAAGATGCAAGCCAGCGAGCAAGGCTCCGGAGAAGGACCCCTATGGAAGCCAGTGGTCAACTCTTAGCGTTAAGGCGGCGACCTACCGAACATAAGGCGGCACCGGGTCAGGGTCTGACCTAAGCGCTAAAGGCAACACACCACCCCCCCTAACGCTATACCACGCTATTATTGCTAAACCCTTAACCCTTTACTACACTATTTTAATATTACTAACTATACTATATACTTTTTAGTAATACTAGCTAAAATAAGCTAGCTATATATTAACTTCTATAGTAAATAACTACTTAAAGCTATATTAGCTTTAAAGTAGTTACTTTATAGTAGTATATAGGTTTTCCTCTTTACTTTAAGGTTTTTTCTATATAAATTAAGTAGTAGAGGTACTAAATACTAGGCTAGAAACAGCCTAGCTAGCGTAAATAAATAAATAAATAAATAAATTAATTTATGAAAACAATATAATAAAAAACATATAATGAAGGTAAATATAAGTATTTATATAATAAGTAATTATTTAATTAAATAATATAAATTAAAGCTAACTGTTTTTAAGTTTTATTATCTTTTTTAAATTATTATACTTTTAAGTATTAATATTAAAAAAGGTAATATCCCTTTATATTTTATAGTTATATTAAAAAAGAAAAAAATTAAAAATTAAAAAGTATTTTAAATATTTAGCTATATATTCTATAGCTATTAATTTTTAAGCTAAGCTTTTTAAGTTATATCTTTAAAAATATTTAATTATATAAAAAGTAGTTCTTAAAAGTATTAAAGTTATAGCTTTAATTTTTAGTTAAATAGCTTCTTTTAAAGGCTTCTATTTTATAATTATAGTTCAATATTTAAAATAATAACTTATTTATTTTATATCTTTATATAAAAAAATAAAAATCTTTATTACTTTTTATATATAAATACTTATTTTTAAATTATTATAGCTTTTAATAAATATATTAATATTTTTTTTTTTAATTATATTTCTTTTTTTAAAGTAAAAAATAAAGTATATAGTAATAATATTTTAAAAAGTTAATAATATTTATAATTAAACTATTTATTTAAAATATTAAAAAAACTTTAATAATCTTTATTTTTTAATACCTTTTTTTAAAAAAAATATACTTTTAAAAATATTAAAAGCCTTTAAATTAAAGCTATATTAAAATATAACACTTTTCCTATTAAAAATACTTTTATTATAATTATTAATATATTTTCTCTTTATTTTATATTAAATTTATAAAATATAAATAAAGAAAAGGTAAAAATAAAATAATAAAAAGGTTATTTAAAGTATTTAATTAAAATAAAAGAAATAAAGGAATAAAGGAAATAAAGGAAATAAAGGAAATTAATAGTAAAATAAAAGAGTTAAATTTATTTTATAAGTTTTAATAAATTAGTTAAATAATTAATAAAAATAATAATTAATAAAAATAATAATTAATAAAAATAATAATTAATAAAAATAATAATTAATAAAAATAATAATTAATAAAAATAATAATTAATAAAAACAATAATTAATAAAAATAATAGTAAATAAATAAATGAATAAATAAATAAATGAATAAATAAATAAATAATAAAAGCTAATAAATAAAATATATAAATAAAATATATAAATAAAGTAATAATTAGTAAATTAAAGAGTTAAAAAAAGCTTTTTAAGCTCCCTTTTCTTTAAAAGATAAAGTAAAAGTAAAAGTAAAAAGCTTATTATTAAAAACTAATAATAATAAAAACTAAATAAAAAATAATAATAAATAGAAATTAATTTTAAGGTAAAGTTAATAATTAAAGAGTAAGTAATAAGCTTAATATTTATATTAATAATTAAATAAAAAACTAAAGATTTCAACTTTAAGCTAATAATATCAATATTAATATAAAAGTAAGTCTTTCTCTTTATTTATAGAAGTATTATTATTTAAAATATTATATAAAATAAAGGACTTATTTTTATTAAAGACTATTTTATTAAATATATTATATATTATTTAAAATAAATAAATATTATATAGTACTTTATTTATATTATTTATAGAGAATTAATTTAATATATTATATATTTACATAAAGTAAAAGCTTATTTAAGGAAGCTAATAAAGCTATTTATTTATAAATAAAGTTTACTATTTATTTTTATTAAGTATAAATCTTTTAAAATAATCTTTATTAATTATTTTATTTAAAAGGATTTTATATAAAGTGTTTAATTTATATATTTTTATAATAAATACTTAACTATAGATTTAAAATAGGCTATTTTATTATACAGTTAGCTTATATATAGTTAATAAATTTATTATATAATAGATATTATTAATAAGCACTAAATTGATTTTAAAATATATATTTTAGCTATAAATAAATTTTAAATAATAATTACTTTATTTTAATTGACTACTTTTTATAGTCAAAGTTTTACCTTTAAAAGAAGAAAGGGTTTTTATTTATAAATGAAATAGAAAGCAATATATTTATAAACTACTTTATATAATACTTCTTATAAAAGAAATAGTTGTTAAATATAAAATTATGTATTTATTATATAATAAATTAATAATTTATTTTTTAATAATGTATTTTTAATAAATTGAAGTATAAAATATAAAAGTATATTAATATATAGATATATTTAAAGGTAGGTATAGATTTTTAATAAAGTATAGAAGAATTTTTATAAACCAACTACAGTGTGTAAAAAAGTGGACTCCCCTCCGCGCCCTGCAACGACTCTACAGCAGCTAGTTGAACGACTTTGGTTTTATCTACGCCCTCAGGTTCGTGCCGGTCCGTTCAACCACATCGTCTGGTTCATCAGAAAACTCAACTCCAAAATGGATCAGTTCTATCGCCATTAAAGGCCCACAACGTATCTGGCTTATTACATTATGCGATGCAACTCTACCGACACCCGCGATGGCCAGGTTGAGCTGGCTTCACCTCTTGCTCAGGCCTTTGCTTCAGCCCCAGACCAACGACAACAAGCCGCCTGTCTCCCCGGGCGTGCCGCTATTCAGCGCAGCCGTCCTCGGAGATTCTCTCACGGCGAGGACTCCGCAGATGGCGCTATACGCACAACGAGTTTTTGGCCTCGAACTTCTCCGGCTTTCAGCATTTGTAGCCCGTTTATAATGCCATTCCACCGTCCTGGCACTTCACGGACGGGGTGACATTTGAGTTGTCCTCCATCAAGGAGCATTTGTATCTCATGCCGCCATCGAACCGCCAGTTCCAGCTTGGTTGGATCGGCTTCTCGGTAGTAGAGATCCCGAAGCTTGACCTCGGTGCCCCAGAATGTATAGGCCAAAGGCATGTCCACCTTGACCGACTTGCGGGTCCGCCATTCAGGAAGCGCATAATCCAGGCTCGCATACCGAGCCCCTGCTCGTGCCAGGGCCGTGAAACAGCATGCCACGGAGTCAGGGCTTGTGATGCAGTCAATCACATGCTTCAATGACCCGCTGGTGGCCTTTTGAACCATTTCTCCGCACGTCGGGGACGTATAGGCGAAGACCGCGGTCGCCCCAAACCCTTTGACAAGGGTAGAGGAAGCGCTTGACGCGGTGGCAATGGCATCGTAACCAGAGCTGGGAATGATGAATGTGGTCAACTTGGTTCGGAAGCCGTCGACGGTATATGCACGGCAATAGGATAATGCAATATTCCTTGACAGTTAGGCGACATGGGACTGACCTGGTCAGAATCTGGCATGCCATGGTGCCTGTGGCCGTAGCGCCGCCGTACACCATCACAGGCACTCGACTCCCGTCTGCTCGTGGTTGAGCGGGTCTTGATGGGCGTCCCGTGAGCTTGAGACAATCCTCCATGGCAAGGGCAACAGTGGCCCATCCGACGCCGCCCAAGGCGGCTCCTTGGAGATCGCTCCACGTGTTCGGCACTCGAAGGAGCACACGAGCATCCGCGACGAGATACTCTGCAAAAGCGCCATTGTTTGGGTTGGCAGGATTGCACCCGTGAACTGTGCCGCAAACACGCATCCCTGGCGAGCACGTCGCCGCCTGAGGCCCTGCTTCCAGTGCAATGCCTACAAAGTCACATCCCAACACGGCGCCTGGGACGGGATTATACGCGGGCATTCGGTAGTCGGTTGGATTTAGGGCCACAGCCAACACCCGTATCAAGACGTGGTAGGGCTCCGAGATTGTGGGTATCGAGTGACTTGCCGTAACCACGGGCTCAGTCAGCCCGTCGGAGGGATGAACAAGACAGGTCTGCATCTTCATGGTTGGAGAATTTGGTTGCCGAAGGACATGAGCAGGAACGAGAATCGGCTTCAGACACAGTCGCGCAGGTATCCTTTTTCATAGTGTGATTTGATGTGACGAATTGTTCCTGGCATGTTCATTGGGTCCTGTAAAGGCCTCCGAATGTAGTGCGCACCAGGGGTTGGCGATCTGAAAAATAGCCGATTCGGGATCGGATCAAAACGCGCTCACACACCGGCCATATACGCGTAAGTTCTTGATCATGTTGCCTCCGATTGGCACGAAACTGGTGACATGAACAGGTGCTGGTCAGTAAGGAAAGATCGACCCATTCTTTACGTTTTTTGCAACTCCTCAATAAACTACAGTATTTCATTTCTTTTGTCCATTACGATTTTGTTCTGAATTTTCCCTCCCACATGAGACGTCACGCATGCCAACCGAAATTGCCGTAAATTGCACCATCTGCCATAACAACTGTCCAACATAAACTACGATTGCGATGGAGCTTTTCGGTGCTGATGATTTACGATTTGCTTGGTCATGGACTACGGTCGTGACGTTTTTTCTAGCCGCCGCTTACGCCTTTGATTTTGGTTCCAAGGCCTATCGTGACTACGCGCTTCGCAGCTTTGGCTCGCCAGCCAAGCTCATCCCATTCCTTGCGCCATTCGGTCAATAACCCCTCAAGCCTAAACTCTCATACCCATGCAATTGCTGCATTGTCATGGCATTTTATTGACTGTTGCTGCAGGCATAGACATTGGACTTTACTCCTTGTACCGGTTCTTTACTGACACCTATTTCGAACTGATGACGAGATGGCTGGAGTCGTCGCCAGGCAGAACCATTGAAATACGCATGTTCTCCCAAGGACTGATCTGTACCGATGAGCCAGACAATATCAAAGCCATTATGTCCACTAAAGTTAGTCACCCATTGTTCGTACCGCAAGTCGCCGACTCACAGCGACTGGCTGACTCGCGAGACATAGTGGTCTAGCTTTGGCAAAGGAGAAGTCACGCGCCGAATCTGGGCCAATATGATCGGCCAAAGACAAATATTTGCGAGTAAGAGTTATGTCAGGTGCTATTGAATAAGGGGCCGGCTGACAGAAATCATGCAAACTATAGTTGACGGGGATTATTGGCACAAAGCAAAGGAATTACTACGGCCCCATGTAAGAAAGTTTTGTTTTTATTTTTTATAAGTCGCTTGACATTGCTCATAAGGTCTCCTAGATTGGAAGCTCTCGTCCTGATGATCTCATCAGAACGGAACGGCATGTCGAGCAATTGTTCAAGCGACTTTCAGGTAGTGAAGCTGTCGAGGTTTACGATTTGATTGACCGCTTTCAGCTTGACGTCACGACGGACATTTTCTTCGGAGAGTCAGCAAACTCGCTGAGTTCCACGCCTCCTTTTCGATCGGCTATGGATAAGCTTCTTCCAATAAATACGGCCCGTATGATATTCGGGTAAATATCCCATTCAAAACAGCGACTCATGAATAATGACTGACTTTTTATGATCAGGGAAAAGGCCTTCTACCTGCCAGATACCCTGCTGGCGCCCGCGGCTTTAAGGGCACTGAAGGATTACACTGACTCAATTACTGACCGAGCATACGCAAGAGACCTATCGAAGAAGAGACCTGAGGATTACACCCTGCTCGATGACCTTGTCAGTCAGAAGAAGAGTTACGAAGTATGCCGGACATCCCACCCAGACATCTTTATCGCGGGACCAACGAAGAAGAAGAAAATGTAACAGAAATCTCAAAACCTGTAGGAAATCAAAGAAGCCCTCATGTCCGTCATGCTAGGTGGAAAGGTGAGCTTTTGAAGATGAGAGCGGGGGCTTATGTTGATACTAACCATGTAAAAAGGACCCTTCCTCTATCCTGATCACCTGGGTCATCCTTATGATGGGCACACACCCACACGTCATGATGAAAATGCAAGCTGAAGTGAATGAGGTGTAAGTCTGCGCTTCCCCGTGATGGATAGTCGCCACGCTCTATGGCACGTATTCTTCAACATGCATTCACACCATAGAATTTCTTTACCATGCAGGTGCGGGACGAAACCACCGACCGCATCTCAGTTGAAAGAGATGACTTACGTCAGACACGTTATCAACGAGACATTCCGCCTGTACCATCCATGTCAGTCCACACAGCGGGATGAACCGAAAGATGACGGCATCGCGCTCGCTTTGCTAACGTGCTAGGTCCTCCGGCTCAGTGGGCTTGAACGTACGAGTGGCACTTAACGACGTGACGCTGCCAACAGGAGGTGGTAGAAGCGGGAGAGAGCCATTGGCTATCGCCAAAGGGTCTAGTATCAGTACGACGCTGTTTGTAACGCCCCCACTGGTAAAGGGTAGCTGGCTGACAATGGATCGTATTGCTCACCAAAGTCTACTCGTTGATGGGTATGCAACGTCGCAAGGACATATTCGGCGAAGACGCCGGTGAATTCAGACCAGAGCGCTGGGAGGAAAAGAGCATTCACCGCTGGCACTTTATTCCATACAATCAGTAAGTCTTAAACGCAACGGCTATTGTGCTTTGTTTCTGCTGAGCATTCACTGATCCTGGTCGGACGTCAGTGGTCCAAGAATGTGCATGGGAAGGAATTTTGGTCAACAGCAAGTGGAATACGTACTGGCGCGAATTTGCCAACGCTTCCAGGACATCCGAATCCCCAAGGGTCAGCGGCAGCAACAAATCAGGGTTGAGCTAAATTGCAAGATGGCACATCCGTGCATGTGCGAGTTCGTGCAGAAGCAGTAGAGATTATATATAGCTCAGCAAATAGCATTTACATCCTTGTTGCTGTCCGAAAAGCTCTACATACAGCCCTCGGGGCTCAGGAGGAATAGAACCTAGAACCTTGTTAGCGATCCTGTCGTCCCGAGATGGTGTATAATGCGCGCAAGAGCATACATGCATACATTGACCTTCGGGTCCAACGGGACATTGCCGGCCTCATCACATGTGTGCTGCCATTTCCCCGCACGGAAGGGGACTGTTGAAACGCATCATCAATTCTCCGTAAATAGACAACCCTTTGCGAGACTGGCCGGCGATCATGTAAACCTGTGGCCTGCATGAATGTAAATTGGAGCGCGGCAGTTGGAAATTCTCACTTCGATATGGCTACAAGTCTTTGTCTGTTTTTGCGATACGGTTAAGTCAGGGCTGCCAAGCCTATCACATTCGGAAGTAATGCGGCAAATATGTCGCCGTAGGATGACTGCATACGTTTTGCCGAGCTATAATACTCTTTGATCTCAGACAGTACCCTTGAGTCTCCTTTCATACATGGAGTACAGTCCCTCAGCGCTTGCACTACAAACTCCATTTGTTTTCGAGCGATATTTATGGCTCTTGGTAAAATGCTAGTTTCACTTACACATCCTCGCCATGAATAGCAACTAAACTAGCTCTTCTGTATCCCTTGGCCCCTGAAGCAAACGGGGCTTATCGCTGCTTGTACTATGTAAAACCTTTCAGGATTGGATTTTATATTCACGGGACTATTCTCTATTCCGTCTATATTTTTCCAGATCGCGTCATTCCTCGGGTCCGCGGATAGTCGGAACCACCGGAACGCGCTGCACAAGATTCGAGCCTCATACCTCAAGCATCTCGGGAGAGATTACCCACACCATATATTTTGCAGACATTCTTTATTTCCCCTCGCATAGTGGATACATCATGCTCCACGACGGGTGTGACATCTATACGCATACCGAGATCTACAATGGTTAGGGTTTTCTGGGCGCCGCGCAGCTGACGACAAAGTGTTCTCGGCAGCCTCATTCGCAGCCGCATGCAGCCGCAATGAAACGAACAAATAGCGGCGCTTGGTTATCGTGACGAAGCTCAAACAACTTCCATGACTCTGCGCATCTTTTGTTCAAAACCATGGACGTCATGAAGCCAAGTCAGTCGTCGAACTGTAAAAGATATGCCTGTGATCGGTGCAGAGAGCAAAAGCTACGATGCTCTCGCCGCTTGCCTGGTGACACTTCATGCGATCGATGCCTCAGATGCAACTCCCTCTGCATCACCAGTGAGGCCCGTCCGCTCGGCAGACCGCCCCTCCACTCCATGACCCATGGCAACAAAGATCGTCGTCACAACCGCGGCAGGTACAAGATGCTGGATATGAACAAGAATAAGGCATCAAATGACAACAACTGCAATGGGGACATCACACAACGCTTCAACGAAGATACGAGCTCCAGCAACAGGAGAACGCTGGCGCCGCAAAACAGGTCAAACGAGAAACAGCAACGCTCACAGGATTGTCTGCAGCACGCCTGGCATCAAATCGCCCTGGGGAACGGTGAGCCGATGACTCCGTGCAGTAGCTTGCTGTCTGGCGCAATAAATGCCAGCGCAGCCGCTGCCATGCAAAGGGATTCCTCTTTCAGCCCGAGCGCCACCGACTTCCAAGGAATATCGGCCGCTCAGCTCACAACCTCTGATTCGGGCTTCGAAGCATCTGATCCAGAGGGCTCTGACCCTCTCGGGGCGGGCGAGTTTCCTTTTCTACTCGACTTCAACTGCGACGAGATTGGGGATCTGCACTTTAGCGACGCTGCTTTCGCGGCGACGACTCTCCGGGGCGTCCCCGCAAATAACACCGTCCAGGATGAATCCGATATTGAAGTGGAATCCAATGAGCCTGGAACAGCCGCCTCTCCGCCTGCCAACGAAGGTCTCGTCGACTGCAGCGGGATGGCTTCTATACTAGTGACACTCGGACACATTTTCGATGAGCTATCTTGTCTTAATAACACACCATCCGACGCCTGGAACTTGTGCGACGAGTCGATGCAGGAGGCTTTATTCGGCCGTCTAGCCTTGAGCCATGTCGTTGAACGTCAGGCTAATGGCAAGCTCCTTCAATGTGCCATGGATATCGCTATAAAATTTGTCTGGGCCCTTCAAACTATAAGTCCTGTTTCCTGCCGAGTCGGAATCACTCAGCCCGCTTCACCCTCCGCGGCAGTCAAACTCATGATTCTTCTAACCTATCTTCAGCTGGGGCAAATGTTCGACAACATGTTGACGACGCTAATTCAGCTTCCCAACAGAAAAAGGTCCGACACTCGCGACACGTCTTCGGGGACGGACTCACGGTTCAGGTCGGGCGACCAGTGCTCGTCTCAGCATATCACAATGCTAGCACGCGTTATTGAGCATCAATTCCATTACGCCGAGTGTTTGATCGGGCTGCCTGAGGATTGCAGACTCTGGAGCAGGCAAGATTTGTACGTGGGGATATTGGACAAGGACTGCCTATCGGAGATTTCCCAGTCAGTGATGGGGCAGGTGAAGAACAAATTCAAGTCCCTCAAGCAGACTATGGACAAGATATCACGCCTAAGTGAGGTTTCATTGCCGCCGCCAAGAGGAACGTGAGGAAAGGATAATAAGCATAGAAGCACGTGGCCAAAGAGTTAGCAAACTATTTCCTGGAGTTATGTAATGATTTGATGTAAGTCGATGTGACGGTTCTGAATAACAACTTTGACCAGGAGCATGGCTGCTAATGAACGTAATTCGTCCGTCATTTGCGAGTGAAACATGTGAGGCGAACCCGCACAGGCGGCTTTTCCCACACCATATACACCCGCAGATCTCTCTCCCAGTCAACGTCGTCGCCGTTTGCCAACATCCAGTCAAAGTTCCAACAGAGCTTCGCAATTACGATTCGAAGCACAGAATATGCCACAGCCTGACCGATGCAATTTCGAGATCCAATACTAAAGGGTCGGAATGCACTTCTGGCGTCTGAGGCGTAACTTTGGTCGAAATCGGCATGAGAGGGAGGAAGCCATCTCTGAGGCTGGAAATGATACGGATCCCGGAAGTATCGGATTGAATGGGTCGTGGCGTATGCACAGGAGGAAACTACGCACTAGGTCGGGAAATGAGTACAAAGAACTTTGAATTGCGATGCAGCTTGATATGAGGTGGGAGGGGAGTTTTGATCCGCTCAAGAATCACAGACGTACGCCTTTCGGGATAAAATTGCCGTCGATTGTGTGTCCGGGACTAATACGTGGAAGTCCATATGGAACATTGGTATGACACCGAAGGGTTTCCTCAATAATGGCGTGAATCCAGGAGAGCTTGGAAAGTGCATCGTCCGTGATTTCATCCAACGACCGGAAATTCCGGCGCAACTCATCTTGTAGCTTCTTGAGTGCCTGCTTGTTGGTGGTCAAAAAGTAAAATGCTGCCGAGAGTACACTGGATGACTCAAAATGATCAAAGATGAGGTGGGCGGCCTGGGAGACGAGAAAACCCTTGGGAGGCAGTGTGCCGCTTTTGCCAATAAAATGACCCAGATAGTCCGGCTGTTTGTCTTCGTGCCGGCGCCTTACGCGATCCTCGATGAGTTTGGTACTCAATCTGTAGCCCCGGTAGTAGCTGAGAGCTGTTTTGGGCGACAGGAAGAGATAGGAGAGCCAGGATATCATGGGAAATCGTCGAAAGATGACTCGAATCGTCGTCCACTTGCCAACACCGAGCAACGACGCAAGAATGGGGTTGTGCTTTCCTACGATTCTCGGTCTAATATCAGCGTCATATGATGGGACTTCTTGCAGGGGAATCCGCAGCGCAGATGTGAGCCTCTCGGATAGCTTCGGTATCCAAAACATACCGTGACGGACATTGTTCAAGTCGTGATTGAGAGCAATGGCGCCTCCAATATCGGTAGTAATGCGCTCGAACCACTGCATCCCCTTTTGTCAGATCGCAACAACCATGCGCAGTCATCATTGTCAAGGAAACTGACTGGAACGATGTCGAAGACTTGTCCCCCTGCCGCTTCTTCCTCAAACTTGAGAATCAGTTGATTGGCGAAATCATGTATTCTGGCTTGGTATGCTAGCAAAGCCTTCTGACTGAATGCCGGTGCCAGTTGCTTGCGGGCAGCCCGGTGCTTGCCCACGTCTCGCTCAGACGCCAGACCCTCGTACTTTTCTCCCATTTCCAACATGTCAGACTTGATGAAGCAGGGACGGCCTTGAGAGACGCTGGCATATATGTCTTGGTGATGGGATGTCAGCAACCTCAGCGACTCATTTTCATCGCCAAACTTGCCTGTATATGCCTCTGGCGTGATGAAGACTAGCTCGTTTGGGGCGATGCGCACTACGTCGCCTATGAATTCTGTATGAGAAATCCGAATACCAAGTCGCATGGGAAATAGGGGGGCATACGAACCATATTCCCGAAGGACGCGCTGCATGGCCCATGGAAAACGTCCGGACCACCTGAGAATTGGTTCATCAGCATGGGGGCTGTGATGTCATGAAAACCCCCCCCTTTGGCGTTGCGCATCATACCATTGATAACCGTACCACACGTTTGAAAGCGCAGCGAGTTTTGGACCAGGAAATCCGGCTAGAGGATGGAAAAGAAGCAAATATGTACCCCTTATCACCGAGTAGCTAACAATCTTTGGTCTATTCTTAGTGTATAGTACTTTTGCAAACTTGTCTTTTTCCGTTAACGGAACCACTTACACTGAAAATGACGAAAACCAAACATTCACAAAGACTCAAAGTCTGCATCCACGCCTTCACCTTCAATGTCAACCCATCCATTTGATTTTTTTTAATTTTTTTTTTTATTTTTTTCCCGCTATGAAATGCCGAGCGGTCAGGTCCCTAAAACAGCTCGAGCTTTCAGCGCAGTTCCTATTAACGAAATCGACGAGACATGCTTCAGAATATCAGCTACAGAGCATGACAGGGGCTCGATTTCCTTTCGGGACACCAGAGACATGGATTTCCCTCACCTTGCCAAAAGTGCTCCACAACCAATCCTTTTTGTCCTATCGGAGTGCTCAGAACTACCCGAACCGAAAGAGGTCGACTTATCATTTTTACATAGATGACACCATGATGGGTATGGGAACGAGAATAGTGTAGTGTATGCACAAGGAAAAGCAGACTGCGGCCCGAGTAGGAATGTCCGATCGGAAGGTAGGGAAAGTATGCAAAATTCGTATCGCAGGCGGAGGATTGTTTCGGACTTTTTTTCTTTTTTGCGCAACTCACAGTGATACTGATTGTGGCCTTGAATGGCGGTCGTTCTACATTTCTGCTCCTCCTCGTTAACAAATCATGTAAAGATGTATCTAGCCAGCAGCCTCTTGGATCTATCGAAACATCTGGCAAGGAGTTCATGGTGCCCGTTCATTTTCCATTGTGATATGATCATCGTGCTTTGTTATCATGGAGAGAGTAGAAAGACTACGATCGCAGTCAGGCCTCGAGCCCATCGCCATCATTGGCAGTGGTTGCCGATTTCCCGGACGGTCAAACTCCCCGTCGGCGCTCTGGAACCTACTCAGGCAGCCTCATGATGTCCTCGAGGAATTTCCGCGTGCTCGTTTCGACAGTCGTGGGTTCTACCACCAAGACGCCCAGTTCCCAGGTCATACCGACGTAAAAAATTCTTATTTCTTGGGGGAAAACGTTGCGCAATTCGATGCATCCTTCTTCAGCATCACGCCAGCAGAAGCCATGGCCATGGATCCCCAGCATCGATTGCTTCTTGAAACAGTTTATGAGGCGTTGGAGGCATCGGGCTTGACAATGGAAGGCTTGAAAGGTTCTGACACGGGCGTGTACGTTGGACAAATGTATGGAGACTACGAGGTACTTCAGTATCGCGATTTGCAAACAATTTCGACATACCATGGGATTGGTACGTTCTTGCAGCCGTTCCCGTTCTGCATCCGGGACATGAAAGCTGACCCGGGCTCCTTTAGGCACGGCGCGAAGCATTCTTTCCAACCGTCTGTCGTACTTCTTCGACTGGCATGGGCCGTCCATGACTCTGGACACTGCTTGTTCTTCCAGCCTGGTCGCCGTGCATCAGGCCGTTCAAGCTTTGCGAGCAGGAGAGGTCCGGCTTGCCGTTGCCGCAGGAGCAAATCTTCTCCTGGGCCCTGAGCCGTACATTTACGAGAGCAACCTCCGGATGCTCTCTCCCGATGGTCGGAGCCGCATGTGGGATGCGAATGCCAACGGTTATGCGCGCGGAGACGGCGTTGCGGCCATTATGCTCAAGACTGTCAGCGCTGCTATAGCCGACGGCGATCATATCGAGTGTATCATCCGCGAAACGGGAGTAAATCAAGACGGGCGCAGTCGTGGTATCACGATGCCTACTGCCGCTGCTCAAGCTGCTCTTATTCGGTCAACATATCGCCGGGCCGGGCTCGACTTGACGCGTCCCTCTGACAGATGCCAATACTTCGAAGCGCACGGCACCGGCACTCCGGCCGGCGATCCTGTCGAGGCCGAGGCTGTTCATACGGCCTTCTTTGCCGACAAGACAAGTCACGAGCCTTCCAGTCCTAAATTACTTGTGGGATCCATCAAGACCATTATCGGACATACGGAAAGCACTGCTGGTCTTGCTGGCATCTTGAAAGTCTCCCAGGCCCTGCAGCATGGAGAGATCCCGCCAAATCTCCTGTTGAAGACGCTTAACCCCAAAATACTTCCCTTTTATCATCATTTACAGATTCCTCAGAAGCTCATGCCGTGGCCAGATCTACCAGCGGGCTCCTGCCGTCGCGCCAGTGTCAATAGCTTCGGATTCGGAGGCACTAATGCTCATGCTATCCTGGAAAGCTTTGAACCAACAACGGCATACGATGACCTAGCAACAAGGGATGAGCAGCCAGTGACGCCATTCGTCTTCTCGGCACAGTCCAAATCGTCCCTTCTGTCGATTCTCGATGCCTATGCTGTTTTTCTCAAAAAACGCCCAGGCGTCAATCTTCGTGATCTTGCGTGGTCCTTACAGAGGCGACGGTCTCGGCTTCCACTCCGTGTTTATTTCTCGTCGTCTTCACGAGACGATCTCCTCGCTCACCTTCAGGGCGCCGCGAGAAACTTGCTACAAATCGCATCATCCAAAGGTCACGGCGAGAAATCACGCGAGTGTCCAATACTGGGCATTTTCACGGGGCAGGGAGCGCAGTGGACTCGCATGGGTGCGGAGCTTATAGAAGCTTCTCCTCTCGCCTCCGACATTCTGACAGATCTGGACAATTCTCTGAAAAGACTACCAGAAAGCGATCAACCGACTTGGACTTTGAGACAGCAGATTCTCGCCCATGAGCCATCCGGTGACATAGGTCAGGCCGCACTCTCACAGCCGGTTTGCACGGCCATCCAGATAGTATTAATCGGAATCCTGAAGAACGCCGGCATTAAATTCTCTGCCGTGGTAGGTCACTCGTCTGGAGAAATTGCGGCGGCCTTTGCAGCAGGCCATCTATCATCTCACGACGCAATGCGGATAGCCTACTATCGAGGTTTCCACGCGCATCGCGCTGCCGGGCCGGATGAATCGAATGGTGCCATGCTGGCGGTTGGAACCAGTATCGAGGACGCTGAGCAGCTCTGTGCCGATGACGAATTTATAGGAAGAGTCAATGTGGCCGCTTGCAACTCTCCCTCAAGTGTGACGCTTTCCGGAGACGAGGACGCCATAAGCGAGATGGCAGACATCTTCGAAGATGAGGGCAAGTTTGTGAGACGCCTCCGCGTAGACACAGCCTATCACTCCCATCATATGAAACCTTGCGCGGAGCCGTATCTACGATCCATCGGTAGTGTCTCAACGTCACATCCAGGGCCTGCTTTAACTTGTGCCTGGTTCTCGAGTGTATATCCGGACCGAAAGCCTGAGGAAATGGCTCTCGTCGGACCATCGTACTGGGTCGATAATCTACTCTCACCAGTCTTTTTTATGCAAGCCCTGCAGAAGGCTGCTGCGCACGGCATCTTTGATGCTGCCATCGAAGTCGGACCGCATCCGGCTTTGAAAGAGCCGGTGCAAGACACCATGCAATCTCTCCAGATCCAGGTTCCATACACAGGAACGCTCAAGAGAAAACAGGACTCTCTCCGCAGCATTTCAGATACTTTGGGATACTTATGGGCACATTTAGATGGTGAATCGATCGACTTTGAGGCGTACGAAAAGAGCTTTGGCCTTTGTCAGAAACCGCGCCTTGTCCCTGACCTGCCACTGTATCAGTGGAATCACAGCCAAGAATATTGGAACGAATCAGCCGTGTCCCGCAGCTTAAGGCAAAGAAGTCAACTTGTCCACCCATTGTTGGGCGACCTGGAACCGGATAGCTCATCCCTTAGATTCTCGTGGAGACATACCTTGCGGCCCAAAGATTTACCTTGGATTCACGACCATCGCATCCAAGGGCAGACGGTTTTTCCTGCAGCCGCATTTGTAGTCACTGCGCTCGAAATTGTACCCTTTCTACTCTCGTCGGATGACCGAGAAGCTCAGCTAGTCGAGCTGCAAGATTTCAGCATACATCAGGCAATGGTGTTCGACAATGATGATCAGGATGTCGGTGTCCAGACGCGAATCACGGCCAGCAGCGTCAATAACAAAGACCCCCTCCGCATCAGCACTAATTTTACTTACGAAGCACGCACAGATATTGCTTCATCGTTCCATCTGGTCGCCGAGGGGAAGTTGACAGTATACCTGGGCCAGCCCTCTCAACGAATTCTGCCAGCAGTTCGGTCCAGCGATGTGAACCTTGTCGATGTGACCACGAACATGTTCTATTCGTATTTGCACGAACTCGGTTACGAATACGGCGGACCTTTCAAGGCCTTGTCCAATCTCAGGAGAAAGCTTGGCAGGGCATCCGGCTCCATCGATACCACCGCCCTAACATCGTATGGACAAACTCTGATTGTACACCCTGCCATGCTGGACGCTGCCTTTCACTCTCTTCTCTTGGCTCTGAGTTACCCCCATGATGGCCAGCTTTGGTCGCTGCACCTACCCATGCGTATTGATCGGATTCGGGTGAATCCACGCCTCTGCGGCAATGAATTGGTAGCTACAAGCCAAGTCCCCTTTGAGACATCATTTGATGCCCGCAGCGGACAAAGGAGAGTTCTTGGGTTTCGGGGCGACGTGGACATCTACAGTTCCCACGGAAACGACTGTGCTATTCAAGTTGAAGGGCTACACCTGGTGCCTTTCACGCCAGCAACTCCTGCCGATGACGAGCAGCGATTCTACACCATGCGCTGGATGCCTGCCGAGCCCGACGCGGCCGCGTCTGCCACGTGTCAGCTCACCAAAAAGGAGAAGATGTTATCAGAAGTTCTAGAGAGAGGAAGCTTTTTCTACCTCGCCCAGCTGGAAACCCGTATTCCCGCCGACTGTCCAGGCCGAGCCGATAAGCATTTCGGTGCCTATATCAACTTCGCACGACGGACTTTGCAAGAGTGCAAGAATGGCAAGCACCGGTATGCGAAACAAGAATGGCTTCATGACAACGAAGACGATATTATTCAGATCTCTCGGCAATTTTCGGAGCGTCCCGAAATCAAGGCCATGTTTTCCGTGGGAAGACACATGCCCCGTGCAATTCGAGGCGAGACGACAATGCCGGAGCATTTAATCATGAACGGCATCATGGATGATTACTACACCAGCGCTCTAAGCATGGATCAAATGACGCCCATATTAGCGGAAAGTGTACAGCAAGTCGTACGTCGATATCCAAACGCAAAGATTCTCGAGGTTGGAGCAGGCACCGGAGCAGCAACAAGACAGATATTGGATCGGATCGGAGATACGTCTGCGGCGTACACCTTTACCGATGTGTCTGCGAGTTTCCTCGATAGCGCCCAGTCGAAATTCGCTTCCTACCAAGACATGATCACGTACCGGGTCCTGAACCTAGACGAGGACATCAAGTCCCAAGGCTTCGAGGAGGGCGTTTTCGACGTCGTAGTCGCATCTCTTGTCATTCACGAGACGAAGCGCTTGGATCAGACACTCCGTCGCATCCGATACCTCTTAAAGCCCGGAGGCTATCTGATGGCCTGTGAGGTGACAAACCCATACGTCATTCACGTCAACTCGCTGTTCGGCTCTTTGCCGGGGTGGTGGCAGGGAATGGAGGAGGGACGAACACTCGGGGCCGCCGTGAGTGTCTCGCAGTGGCAGTCGCTTTTGCAGAAGGCTGGCTTCTCCGGGATCGATAGTATTTCGTCTGTCCAAGACCCAGTGGCTCTCCCAACGTCAATCTTTGTCTCGCAAGCGGTCAACGACTTGGTGAAATTCGTGCGTGAACCCCTCATAGCCGGACCAACGGCTTCCCTGAAACATTCAGTCATCAATAGTCTTTTCATCGTTGGAGGAGCCACATGGGCAGCCGCTCGCTTGATTAAAAGCGCCAAGGCGCTTCTTCAGCCGTTCTGCAACGACATCGTCTGTGAGCAAAGTCTGGAAGACTTTGACCAAGCCGGCGTGACTCCAGAATCCACCATTGTCGTTCTCGAGGACCTGGATCATCACGTGTTTGAGAACTTGACCCCGGCTAGATTGGAGTCACTGAAGAAACTTTTTGGCTCAGAGAAGACCATTGTATGGGTGACGCGAGATCGGAGAACAGATAATCCCTACGCTAGCATGCCCGTCGGCTTTGCTCGCTCGGCTCTCTGGGAAGTTCCGGAGATTCGTTTACAGTTCGTCGATTTCGAGGACACTCCGCAACTTGTTCCAGAGGCACTCATTGAGGCGGTGCTAAGATTCCACCTCTTGGCATCGAGTCAGGGTCAAGGTCAGCGCGACGCTTTTTTCTCTGTCGAGTCGGAGATTGTCATAACTAAAAATCGACGCCAAGAGATACAGCGCATGGAGCCACTGCAAAGTGCCAATGACCGATACAATTCGGCACGGCGGTCCATCGAGAAGCGCGTCACTCTGAGTGATACACCAGTGACTTTGATGAAAAACGACTTGGGGTACACGATTCAAGAGTCTTCTCTTCCTGTGACTGTCAGCGAAACCGACAAAGAGGGCAAAGTCCATCTTCAAGTCAGCCATTCAGTCCTGAGGGCCGTCAGGACATGTGCTGGCGACGTGTTTATTGTTCTCGGGAAGTGTATGCGAACGGGCGTACAGTACATCACTCCCGCAGAATCCGTGTCCTCTTTGATGGTCGTTCAAAGAGATCGTCTGCACCGCTGCCCACCATTGTCACCCGAGTCTGCAGTCGGCTTCTTGAGAACTTTTTCAGCGAGGATCGCCGTCAAGACTCTGTCCAAGTCCATGACACAAGCGAGGACATTACTGATCCATAACGCGCCTCCGGACGTAGCAGCACAGATCCAACATTGTATTGGCAACCTGAGACCCGGCATCATCTTCACGACCACATCCGAACGCGAGGCTGAAGAGTATAAGTGGATTCACATCAACCCATACTCCCGCACATCTCTTGTCAACGCAATGCTTCCCTCCGGTACTTCGGTTTGTGCTGACTGGACTCTGCCGGACACGCCTTCTGGGGTCTTGTCATGGGGATCGAGCCCTCATGCGTCTGCTTTGAAGCTTGTCCATGCGGAATCAATATTTCCGGTGGCTACTAACGGTGAATATCCTGTTGCAGGGGACCTTGATCTGGCTCACAGAGTATTGCAAAGCGAATTAGATCTATTGTCTTCCTTCGGCTGTCCCGATATGTGCTCTGTCGCAGGTACCAAGTCGGTTAGCATCTCTGATATCGCGGAGAAAAATGTTCCTCTAGACGCCTTGACGGTCGTGGACTGGAGAAGTGAGTCTGTGAAGGTTGCGATTCAGCCAGTACACACAGTGTTGAGACCAGATAGGACGTATTGGCTAGTCGGTTTGTCTAGGAGTATGGGATGGTCACTCGCAGACTGGATGATAGATAATGGCGCCTTGAATTTGGTGATTAGCAGCAGGAGTCCCCACGTGGATCAACGCTGGCTAGACGAGACCGTCCGCCGAGGAGCCACGGTTCGCGTCATGAGCAGGTAAGTCAATTTTTACCTCCAAGCGAAAAGATCTTTGGGGTCTAACTCAAGGCCTCAAGTGACGTGACGAGCATGGAGTCACTGCGAAAGACCATGAACGAGATAAAGACAACTATGCCTCCGCTGGCCGGCGTGGCTCAGGGAGCCATGGTACTCAAGGATGTGGCAGTACAGAACATGACGCTGGACGTCTTGAACGAGGTTCTCCGACCCAAGGTCGACGGAAGTCTCAACTTGGACTTCCTGCTGCGGGACGAGGCGCTCGATTTTTTCATCTTTTTTTCATCGCTGGCTTCTGTTGCAGGAAATTCCGGTCAGGCGAGTTACACTGCTGCCAATTTATTCATGAGCGGCCTCGCCCAGCAACGTCGACATCGTGGAGCTGCGGCATCTGTCATCAACCTCGGGCCGGTACTGGGGACAGGTGTCATTACCAGAGAATTAGGAGACAATGTGCGTATCGCCCTGAACGATCGAGGGCTTCTGCACGTCTCCGAAACCGACGTGCAACAAACATTTGCAGAAGCGATACGTTCGAGCCACCCCGCATCGACCGGCGCGTGGCAGATTGCCAATTCCTTCAAAAAGTTGCCAGCGAGTACGGAAAACCGGCCGTTGTTGTATAATTATCCGCAGTTTGCTTGTTTCACTCTACCTGAAGCGGCGTTGGAGGATGGACAGCGTGCCACCATCTCGATCAAAGACCAACTCGCCAACGCCAAATCGCCGAGCGATGTTGAAGGAGTCATCACAGGTAATGCCCACTTCTCTGTATAGAAAGAATTTTGTTTTCGAGACGGCGCACGTCAAGGGGAACTTGGAGAATGGAATGCTAAACTGAAGGTCTGGTTGGTTAGACTCATTCGCCAGAGAATTGCGTAAAATTCTTCGCTTGGGTGACGATGCCGAGATTTCTACATCAATCCGCACCGACGAGCTTGGTCTGGACTCCCTTGTAGCCGTTCGCATCAGATCCTGGTTCTTGAACAACCTCCAAGTCAACATTCCGGCGCTGAGGATACTCATGGGTGTACCGCTTCGAGAATTGATTCTACAGGCTTTAAAGGACATTCCAACAGACCTCGTCCCAAACATGGCACAAGACGAAAATGAGGGCTCGGAATCAGAAAGGCTCGAGGTTCAGGAGGAGCTGGCACCGTCGGCTCTGGATTATTACGACAGTACCACTGACGGCCAAGATACTGACCCAAGCACGAGTAGCCAGACAGAAATCTCAGGGGTTCTAGATGAGTCAACCGCGCCGTCATCGCCGGGCAGCATCCCGAAAGACGATGCTGAAGTCCAGAGGGCAGGGCGGGCTTCGTTTACGCAGTCAGTCTTCCTATTTGTTCACCAACTGCTGGAGGACAAGTCGACTCTGAACAACACAGGAATGGCCCATCTCAGGGGAAACATTCAAGTTTCAGAGCTTGCACGAGCTGTCAAGGCCATTGGTGAAAGACACGAAGTACTTCGGACCTGCATACGGACCGTCGACGGCCAGCTCTCGCAAATCGTTCTCAAGTATCCAGTCCTGGAGCTTGAGCAAAAAATGGTACAGACCGACGACGATGTATCCGCAGAGTATGCTGCTCTGAAAAGACACGTCTTCGACCTAGACCGAGGCCAGACAGGCAGGGTGGTTTTGTTGTCGAGATCCCCTCAAGACCAATTTCTCTTGGTAGCTTTCCACCACATCATTTTTGATCGAACCAGCACCGGAATATTCGTCTCGGACCTGGAGAAGATCTACAGAAGAGCGCCAGCAATTCCAGATCCAGTGCAATATCTAGATTATTCCAATGCACAATACGGCGAGTACGAATCAGGAGGCTGGAAACAGCGTATTGAGTTCTGGCGATCCGAGTACCGCACTATTCCCGAAGTCTTGTCGCTATGCCGCAGTCGGGTCTCTGCGCGTCGGCCCCTAGAGCGATACGCATCACACGTTGTTGATTTTCGCATCGACCAACGCGTGTCCGAAGACATCAAGCAGGTCGCAAGGGCCTTTAGATCGACCTCCTTTCACGTGTGCCTGGCGGCGGTCAGTGCCCTGTTGCGCCGATATCTCGGTACGCAAGACGTCTGTATCGGCGTCGTGGACAGTTGTCGGAATGAAGATGACTTGTTGACCGGCTTGGGCCCATTCCTCAACATGCTCCCCCTGAGGATGCCGTCGTTCGATGATAGCCAAAGCATCGGTGAGACTATTGCAGAGGCTCGAAATAAGACGCTATCCGTCCTGGCGAATGCTCTGCCCTTTGAGGTCATTCTCAACGAACTTCGGGTCGTCCGCGAGGCCACCCACACACCACTGGCTC
Source organism: Claviceps africana (assembly GCA_018360145.1). Lineage (NCBI taxonomy): Eukaryota > Fungi > Ascomycota > Sordariomycetes > Hypocreales > Clavicipitaceae > Claviceps > Claviceps africana. The sequence continues at coordinate 24,303 of SRPY01000039.1, read as the reverse complement.
AGGTGTTGCTGAACTACGCCGAAGATAATACGACGGACGATCGAGCTCTGTTTGGTTGCAAGGTGGAGGCCGAGAAAGAGGACCAGGCAGAGCTCCCGTACGACATGGCCTTTACGATTGTGAATAACGCCAACCGCGGTATGCGCATCGTTGTGAATGCGCAGTCGTCTCTATATACCGAACAGGACGCAAAGTTCATCGCAAATGGCTTCGAGGATATCTTGGCCGAGTTTTGCCGAGATGCGCATCTTCCTATCGGGCACGAGTGGCGTTTTCGACAAGACGCCCTGGGAGAAGCGCTGAGCATCGGTCGTGGTAAGCCTTCAGAATCAAGTCACACGTATTGCAGTTCCCACGCACTAAACTTTTTTGTATTCACATATGCAGGCGGACCTCTTCATGCGACATGGCCAAAGACGCTCCTGGATCGATTCGAAGATGTCGTTTCCAGCTTCGGAGCATGCGTGGCCGTAGCCGACAGCGACGGAAATTCATTAAGCTATCGAGATGTCTCCAGAAGCATCGACGACTTGGCCCGGCACATGCTGCAGAATCATGTGGTTCCGGGCGACAGGATTGCCGTCTTTCAAGATCCGACAGTGGATTGGGTCGTGTCCGTCATGGCCATCATGAAAATCGGTGCCGTTTACGTTCCTCTGGATGCCAGTACGCCAGTGGCGCGGCTCGCGCTGATGAGCAAGAATTGCGATCCTGCGGCGATTTTGGTGAATGAGGGCACTCTCGACCTCGCCAGAGGATTCGACTTTTTCAAAGACATTGCCGTTATCAACGTGAGGAAGTTGCCCGGGCCAGAGAAGCATGACATGGCCGTTCCTACTCTTGCCCAGCCCGACGCTACAGCCATGATGCTTTACACGAGTGGATCGTCCGGACAGCCAAAGGCTGTCATGTTACAGCACATGGCTTTGGTCCAGGAGATGGAGCAATGCGCTTCCATGTACCAACTGGACCGTCACGACGTCGTACTTCAGCAGAGCGCATGGAGCTTCGACTTGTCCGTCACACAAATGTTTCTGCCTCTAAGCATAGGTGCTCGGCTACAAGTCGTCTGCCACACCATGCGCCCAGATCCAGACGCCATCGTTCAGGCCATCATTCAATGCGGCGTCACGGCTACCTACGCAACCCCTACCGAGTATAAGAGCTGGCTGTCGCGGGATACACAGATGGCTCTCGGCAAGTCATCTTGGAAACTGGCCCTGGTCGCCGGTGAGCCAGTGACAAACGATGTCCTTCGGCTGTTTCGCGGCGTGAAGCGCGCAGATCTGCGCCTGTTCAACGTGTATGGGCCAACGGAGACGACGTGCGGCTCGACCAAAACAGAGCTGCTTTATCAAGATCCAGAACTGGGTCAACGGGTTCCGATTCCAGTGGGAAGGGCTTCGAGGAACGAGAGCCTCTATATTCTGGATCCTGATCGGAATCTCCTGCCAATCGGGCAGGTTGGAGAAATTTACATCGGCGGAGTTGGCGTCGCACAGGGCTATTTCAACGATGCCGAGCGAACCGAGGCAGCTTTCCTGCCCAATCCCTTCGCTACGCGAGAGGATATGGAGCGAGGCTGGACCACCATGTATCGCACGGGCGATTTGGGGTATCTGGATGGCGAGGGAACTCTGTTTCTCCAGGGCCGCATTACAGGAGATACAGAGATCAAGATGAATGGCGTCCGTGTGAATTTGGTGGAAATCGAGGAAGCAGTGCTCATGTCCGCAAACGGTGCACTTTCAGAAGCCGTTGCCTGCTTGCGATGCTCGTCGAAAGAGGAGGGTTCGCTTTCATTCCTCGTCGTATACGTCGTTTTCTCTCGCTCTCACACCCTCGTCAATGATCAAGCCGGCTTCCTGCAGAGTCTGCTGCGAAACCTATCACTCCCAAGCTCAACGTGGCCCTCGGCGATCATTCCAGTCGACGAAACCCCTCGCTTAGCATCCGGCAAAGTCGATCGGAATATGGTGGCTGCTTTGCCTGTGCCATTCAACAACCTTGAAACCACCAGTCATACGGTTCTGTCGGATCGGGAGCTGTCACTTCGAGAAATTTGGCAACAAGTTGTTCCTAGCGAACTAGTCCTACTAAGACCAATTGACGCCGACACGGATTTCTTCTCCGTGGGCGGGAATTCGTTACTGCTGATAGAGCTTCAAAGTCGTATCAACAACGCTCTGGGGACAAACATTCCTCTGCTGCAACTCTTCCAGGCCAGCACTTTGCGCTCCATGGCTCTTCTGCTTGACAGGACGGAGATGGGGAAAGAGCCTCGGGATGCGCAGCGCATTGACTGGAATGGTGAGACAATGGTGCCTGATGACCTGGTTCAGAGACCGGCTTTTTCATATGGCACTCAAGAGGTCGCGATGCGGGCTGTGCCTCCGAGAGTGGTGGTTCTGACGGGGGCAACAGGATTTCTTGGCCGACATCTCGTACAGGCCCTCGTGGACGAGAAAGACATCCGCAAGATCATCTGTATTGCAATCAGGAACCGGCCTTGTGGAGAAAACGACTCCTTGATGAGCAACCCAAAGGTTGAGTTCTACAAAGGCGATCTGAGACTACCCCGGCTTGGGCTTGACCAGGAGACGGCGAGTCAAATCTTTGACTTGGCAGACTTGGTCATACACAATGGTTCAGACGTGTCTCATCTCAAGACGTACCCATCTCTGCGTCAGGCAAATCTCGCATCGACGCAAGAACTGGTCAAGATGTGCCTTGTTAGGAACCTGCCGCTACACTACATATCAACCGCGGGAGTTGCGATGTATACGTCAGCAGCAACCATGGCAGAAGTCTCTGTCCGCGACTCTCCGCCCCCGGAAGACGGACGTGACGGCTATGTCGCGTCCAAGTGGGCCAGCGAAGTCTTTCTCGAAAATGTGCATCGGGAACACGGGTTACCCGTTTGCGTCCACCGTCCATCGAGCATTATTCGGCCGCAATCGAGCCTGAAGGGAGATGCACACGGGGAAGATGTTATACAGGAAATGCTCGACTATTCACGGCGCATATTGGCAGTGCCATCAGTCATAGGGCAGTATGATGGGACGCTAGACTTCGTTTATCCCGAGACAGTGAGTCGGAAGGTGATTGAAGCCGTGATGCAGTCGGAACAAGAGCCCCACGCCGGCCGCATGAGGTATATACACGAGACTGGAGATATCGAGCTGCCGCTCACAGACGTTCGTACGAATATGGAGAAAGAAACAGGACGTGATGTGGGGGAGATAACTTTGAATGAATGGATCTCGCGCGCACAGGCCGTTGGGTTGTCGGACTCGATAGCGGCCGTATTCCAGGGCATGGGATCGGGAAACAAGTTGAACTTTCCACGGCTGCTTCGGGAAACGCAGTCTTCTTAAACTGGGCCATGTGCGTTGGCACTTGTTGTACATTGGTTGTTTTCAGCGTGGTGGTTGGGCTTTTGGATTTCAGGTTCGTCGTGTATGTCGGGACTCGGCAGAACATCGGACAATTGATCAGTCACGTGCACCTGTCCGCTAAAGGGCAAGGCTTGCATCCCATTTAGAATAATGCAAGGGTTTATTGTGAGTTTATTGTAAAGTATTGTATGTTGTACATTGTACATTTAAATTACCTAAACCCAATTTGCCACCTATAAAAGAAAAGCACGTGTCAGTCACCAGCTGAGTTAAGGTTGAACTACTACAAATTGAAGGTGCTTGCCTCGCAGACGAGTTAGCAGAGACTAAACGAGTCTTGCTATTCGTGCTGCTAGATAATTCTAGGCGTGCGCCCGCCCCGCTTTTACCCACTTTTTTCCCGCCCGGGACCCATTTTTTTATTTTTTAGTTTTTTAGGTAGCTACTTAAAAAAAAATTATTCTACCCCTCCTGATATACTTAACTATTAAAATTATGTATAAATATATAGCTAAAATGGTTATAACTAAAATTATTAAATAAAATTTACTAAACCTCTTACTTAATACTGCCCTTTTTTATTTACTTTTTTTAATTTTCTTTTTTTTACGTCTTTATAATTTTTTTTTTTACTTTTTTTTACTTTTTTATAACCTTTTTTTATTAATAATTTTATTATAAAGGCTAGAATTCTACTTTTTTTATTATTAAAGCCTTGTTTTTATTATATTTTCTATTATAATTATTACTATATTAATTATAAGAAAAAATTTACATCAAAAAAGCCTCTTTTACTTTATAGTAATATTTCTAATATTTTACTATTTTAAAGGTTTATTTTCTTTATTAAACTCTATACTTTTTTATAAATATATAGCTATAAAAATAAATTTAGCTTTATAAAACCCTTTATAAATAAATATATTGTAACTGTTGAAAATAACAGCTATTTTTAGGGGAATTAAGGACCTTTAACAGGCCTTATACAGACCCTAACCCTGACCCTTATAGGGACCCTTATAGGGACCTTTATAGGGGGCTTTTTAGGTTAAAAGCCGGCAGCAGCGCGCGCAGCACGAGCGTGTGTGCGTGTAGTAAGCGTAAAAATAGATATTTTAGCTAAGAGCTTATAGCTATAAATGCCTTACATTTCTAGCCTTTTTACCCTTAATTATACCCTTTAGTAATTAATATATACTTAATTAAGAAGTTAATAAACTATTAGCTTTAATAATTAATTTTTATAATAATAAAGTATATTAATTAAATTTTAATTAAGAATTTAAATTAAACCATTAAATAGCTATAAAGCCTTAAGTTCTATAATTTATAAACTACTTTAAAAAAAGAAATAAAAGAAATTTAAGGTCTTTAAAATTAACTTATATAATAATTAAAGGGTTTAAAAAGGAATATTAATAAGCTTTATTATTATTAAAGTAAAGGGAATTTTTTTATATAAATTAGCTAATTTTTAAATTTTTTAAATTTTAATATATAAAATTTTATTAATTAAACTTTTAGTAAATATATTAATAGTTAGTTTATATAGCTATAAGTTTATTTTTTAATTGTTTTTATTTAAATAGATTTTATAAAAAATAAAAAATAATTTATAAATCTATGTTATAATTGTAGGAGGCTTGCTTATAAAGTGAAGACTACAACGTAGAGACTAAATAATAAAGTAACTTAAAGGTAGGTATAAAGTAATAGAAGTTATATTCTTTAGCTTATATTAAATATTGTGTTAGGCTAAATAGTTATAAGGAATATATAAAGGGATATAGTTAGGAATTAAGCTATTATAGCTATAAAAAGAGAAAAGACCTTTAATATAATAAATATTAATTAATTAAAAGGTATAAAGAGGTCCTTTATTATATTATACCTTTAATTAAAAAACAAAAACTTCATTTATAAAGCTATAGCTTATTATAAGTTTAAATTATTAAATTATTATAAAAAAAGTTATTTTATTTTTATTTAAAAAACTAAAGTATTTATAAAAAGCTTTATTATATTTTAATTAAAAATTATTAATTCTTTTTATTAAAGTTTTATTAAAAACTTTATTTATAAAAAATAAATTAATACTTAAATAAAAAAACTTAAAAAATTATAAATTACTATACTTTAAAATTAAAGTAATTTATTTAATTTTTTAAAGTACTTTAAAAAAAAACTTTATTTATAGCTTTAATTATTATAAAGTTTAATATAAATTAAAGACTTTAAAGGATTTAAAAATATTTAAATAAATAGTTTTAAAAGTAATAAAAGGTAAAGCTTTATATATTACTTTTATTATATTAAAAAAAGGTATTACTTTAATAAATATAACTATTTAAATTATAATTAAAAGGTTAGCTTTATTTATTATAACTTTTAAATATAAATCCTTACTATTAATACTAGTTTTATAAAACATTAAGTTTTATTAGTTTTATATAAACTATTTTTATAGTTTAAAAGCTATATATATAAACTTAAAGTTTTTTAAGTTTAATACTTTAAAGACTATATAATTAAGTTTTTTTTTTAAAGGTAAAAAGCTTTAATAAAAATATTAAATAATATTAATTAATATTAATTAATAAAAAGAAAATATTTTAAAATATTATTAAAAGACTTAACCTTTTAATATATTAATTAAAAAAAAAGCTTAATTATTATAAAAGTTTTAATTAAAAATAAGCTACTTTAAATAAATATAATTATATTATAAAAGTAAATTAAATTAAGCTTAAAGAATACTATTATTATTAATATAAATACTTTAAAAAAAGCTTATTTTAAAGAATTTATTAATAAATTAATAATAAAGAAATATTTATATTTATTATTATTAAAATTTATAATTATAAAGGTATTATTAAATATAAAAAAAAACCTTTAATAATGGTTTATTAATTAACTTTATAAAGAAGTTTTAATTAAAAACGTAAAAGTAAGTTTATAAAACTTATTTAAGCTCTTTTTATTATTAGCTAAGTTAATTATTAATAAGTATATAATTTATATAAAAGATATTTAAAAGATTTATATTTATAATAATTTTATAAAGTTAATTAAGTTAATATAATTATATAAATATTAATAATTTAAAATTAATTAATTATTTAATTATTAAATCTTTAATTAAATACTTTAAATAATAATAAAATTAATTAAATAAAAGAAAATTAAGGAATTTAAAGTGAATAATAATTTTAACTTATAATTATAAATAGAGTTTAATATTAAAGTTAATATAGCTATTTAAATAGCTTTATATAAAAAAATTAAAAATAAATTTAAAATAAAAAACTTTTGAAGTAAATCTCTTTATTTTAAAAAAAAATAATTTAATTAAATAAATAATAACTTAATTAATATAAATTTAAATACTTAAAAGTTTTATAATATAATTTATTTTTATATAATAATAAATAACCTTTAAAAATTACTTTATTTATAAATATAGCTAAAGGATTTTAAAGGCCTTTTTTTAAAAGCTTTATTAAATATAAAATTAAAAAAGAATTTTATTATAAAAATATTATATAATAAATAGGCTTAATGATATATTTTATAAAAACTAAGATTAATAATATATTATATATAAGTAATACTATTAATTTATTAAATAAAATTTAAGCTAAGCTTTATTTAAAAAATATATTAATATTTATATATTTTTATATAATACTTACTATAGTTTTAATTTTTTTATTTTAAAAATACCTTTTATATATTAAATATAAGCTTTTTTTAACTATAGTTTTAGTTTTAAAGAAATAAATATTTAATATTACTTTAAAGATATTATAGTTATTATATAAGTTATAAGTTTAATTTAATTAAATTGAATTAAAATTAATAAATAAATTATATAAATTAATATATTATTTATTTATAAAGAGAAGAAATTAATTAAATTAACTATAAATAATTAAATAAATAAAATTAAAAAAAGGTTTAAATTAAAGGTAAATAAAGTTTTAATATTTATTATACTATTAAAAGTAAAATAAGTTATTAGTTTTATTTTTACTTTTATTATTAATTAATAAGTTTAATAAATATAAAAACTTTCGCGATTTATATAAAAACTTTTACAATTTCGCCTGCACTATAACAGCGCTAAAGAATTAACTTAAATTAACTTAAAAAGCTAATAAAAAGTTTTACTATATTTACTTATCTCTATTTATAATAATATATTAAGCTTAAAGTATAAGTATAGTAAGTAATATAATAATAATAAATATTAATATAAAGAACTATAGCCTTTTATAAAGTTATTATAACCCCTTTATTTATTATAATAAGTTTATAGTAGAAAATTAAGTTAATACTATAGTTAATATAGCTTAGAACTAAGTACTAACTTATTTATAAAAGAAATATAATAAAATTACTAAGCTTATACTAACTGTTTTATTAAAAAGAGTTTAAAAGGTTATTTTATATATAATTAATATAAAAATAATATAAGCTTATTATAACAAATTTATTAACTTTATATTAAACCTTTAAAAATTAATTATAACTACTAACTTTAAAGCAATAGTTAAATAAGTAATTAAAAAGGCTACTTAACTTAAATTTATATTAGCTATAATATAGGCTAGAGTTATAGCTAATAGCGTTATTTTAATAACTAATAAATATATTTACTTAGCTACTTTTATAGTAATACTACCTTATATTGTGACAGCCTAAAGAAGAGAGAGAACAATATATATAAGGAGGCTATATGCCTTAATAAATTAAAGGTATTATAAAAGTACTATAACTATAACTACACTATTAAAATAATTAAGGTTAGTTTTATTAGTAAGTTATTAAATTAATTAAATAGTTTAAAGTTAAAGATATTAAAAAAAATAAAGGTATTATAATAAATTAACCTTAATATATATACACTAAAAGAGGAGAATACTATAGTAGTAGCTAAGCTTAAATTAATTAATTAATTAAATTAAGTATATATAAAAATTTATAATAATAGCTATTACTCTTTTAAGCTATTTAAAAAAAAGGACCTTTTTATACCTTTTAATTAATTAATCCTTACTATATTAAAGGCTCTTTTCCTTTTCCTTTCTTTATAGTTATATTAAGTTAATTTCTAATTATACTTTATTATATATTTCTATTATCCCTTAAGCTTAATATAATACCTTTTTAAAATAGTAGCTAATTTTATTATAACTATAATTTAATATAATTAGGGGCTAAAGAAAAATAAAATCTTAAGTAAATTCTAATTTAAATAAATGAATTAATCTTTATTTAATTAAATAGTTTATTCCCTTAATTTTAAGCCTTTAATTCTATTAAATAATTTAAGTATAGTAAATATTAATAGCTTTTATTAAGCCTTTTTCTTTTAAAGGGTTATTTACTAGCTATTAATTATTTCTTTATAGTATTAAGCTTTTTTTTATAAAATTTAACCTTTTTTTTATCTTACTTTATTTAATTATAAATATATTTATAAATATTACTCTATACTTTAACTATAAAAAGTTTATTTAAAATAATTAATATATAAGTATTAAAAATAAATATAAATATAAAAATATTATATTAATAAACTTCTTTTTTTTATAGAAAAGGTAGGAGATTAATAGTAATTATATATATAACTATACTTAACTTAGCACTTTTAGTAGCTTTAATTAATATATTATATATATTATTTTATATTTTACCTTTTAAGCCTATAATTTAGTTTACTTAAACTTAATTAATTTAATTAGCTTATTAAAGTATTTAAATTAGCTTTTCTTTCTTTTTATTTTCTTTATTATTTATAGTAGTATTTTTTTATTATTATTAATAAAGGAATACTTCTCTTTATTTTATTAAAAGTATTAATTTTACTTTAGTAATTAATTAAAATAAAGGAACTATTATATTAAAAAAATTTAATAGCTATATTAAGGTTAATTTATTTCTTTTATACTCTTTATATAAGTTATTTCTTTATTATTTAAGTATAAATATTTATAAAGTATTATTTATAAATTACTACTTTAGCTTATTACTTTATTTAAAAAATAATAATAATAAATTAATTAAACTTTAATTAAATAGTTAAAAAAGTAGTAATAATATTTTTAAAGTAAGTAATAAAACTTAAAGTATAGCTTAACTTATATTTATTATAGTAGCTTTATTAAGCACTATATAGTGCTATTTTTAAATTTACTTTATTACTAAATTCTTAAGTAAAGGCTTTATATTTACTTTAGCAGTTAGTTTTACTAAAGAATTCTAAAGCTATTGCTTAAATATATATTCTATAATTATAAGGCTGTAAATAAGGACACTCCTCTTATTACGCGCTAGATACGGCACGTAAAGCGTAGGCATTCACAACTTATAGAATACGTTATAAACAATTATAAGAGGAATTATAAAAGAGAATATATATAAGTTATAAAAAGGTATATAGTTATATATAGTAATAAAGTTATCCTTTTTATTTATATTATTAAAAATCCTCCTTTTATATAAAGAATTCTATTCTATAATATATCTAAGGTATATAAGAGATAAGTCTATTTTAAACTATTTATAAATAGAAAGAAAATTATAAAACTATATATTATAGTAAACACTAGCTAGTTTATATATTAAGTAAAATAAAAATATAAAATTATAAAAAACTATATATTATAATAAATACTAGCTATTTCTATATATTAAAGAAAAGAAAATTAATATATAGTATTATATATACTTTAAGAATTTTATTAAATAATATAAAGAAGTAAGGTATAAAGTGTAAAATATATAATTAATTTATAAAAGAAAACAGTAATATTCTCTATTTTTATAATATATTATATAGACTTTTACACACTCTTTTTAAAAATAAGTAAAAATATAAAGGGAGATATTATATAAAAGTAAAGTTATAACTACTATCTTTTCTATACTATACCTATAATTATTATAGTATAGTTAAAGGCGTTAATAAATTAGTACTTTATAAAAAAAATAATTATTATATAAGAAAGTCTTCTTTCTTTTTTATATTAAAAAGGGCATTATTTTCTTTATTTTTACTAATAGAGAGATCTTTAAATATAGTGTATTTTATATTATAAACGCTATATTTTATATAGCTAAGAATAATCTATTCTTTAGGTTTTATTAGTTTTACTACTTAAAGCTATTTATTAATACTAAGGTCTATTTTAAGGCGTTTAAGGTCTTCTTTAAAATCTATTTAAATATTATAGTTTATTAAATATAGGCTATATAGGTAAATAACTAGTAAGATTATCCTTTAAAAATAATTAAAATGCTTAATATAGTTATATTTATAAAGGTTAACACTAAAAATCCTCTTCACTTCTATAAAAAAACAGCTTAAAATTAAGGAAATAATTAGTAATTTATATATATAGTATATAGTTTTTATATAGAGTTACTTATAATTCTATTACTATTTAATAGCTACTATATAAATAATATACTTTTTATATATATTAATTACTTTTAAGGTATTAATACCTACTATATAAAGGCTATAATTAATTTACTCTTTAGTAAACTAAAGGGCTTATTTATCTATACTATAAATTATATAAAATTATAATTTAATTTAAAATCCTTAGTAGGTAAGCAAAGGATTAATATAAAATAATAGATATTTATAAAAAAGAGTGTTATTTATAATTTAATTAATAGCATTATAAAATTCTATAAAGGTAAGTTACTAAATCTATATATATATAAAGTAATTATTTAAGAGGTAAAAGTGAATTTATATAAATATTATTATTTTAAATATATTTTATTTATATTTTAAGAAACCCTACTTTATTTAAAGGGATTTTAATCTACTACTTCCTATACTTATAGCTTTAAAGTATTTATAAAAATATAGATATATTTAATAGTTATTACTCCTTTTAATAAGTTCCTTTAAAATATAGTAGTTAATATATTTTATAAAGCTATTAATAATTAAACTTTATTATTTATCTTTAGTAAAGATCTTTTTAATAAAAATAAAGATATTTTTTTAAAGCTAAACTAAAGCTTTTATATTAAGCTTAATAATATATTAATAAAACTCTTAAGTAATAAAGTATTAAATCTACTAATATTTTTAATATAAAAACTAAATTTAATTAAGTAGCTAAACTTAGTAAATACTATTTAAAAGTATATAGTTTTATCTCTATAAGTAAGTTAGCTTATAAATAGTAAGGTTTTAATATTAAATTCTTTTATTATTATAAATTATTTTTAAAATTAAGGTACTTTATTTAATAGCTTTACTTTTATTAACTATAGTAGTAATACACTTAATATACTACTATATAGTATTATAGCTTTAATTTACCTTTTAATAAATAGTATTTTATTTTTTAATTACTATTTTAGTATATAAATTATATTTTTACTATAAGAGTTTATAAAACTTATAAAAAGATAAAAAGAAGTATATATTTAAGCTAAAAGATATTAAAAGTAATTAAAAGAAATTAAAAGGAGATAATAAAGGAGAGTGTAAAGGAAAGAATAAAAAAAAAAGAGAAAGAGAGATAGTAATAAAGTAAAGAAAAAGAAATATTAATTATAATAAATAGCTAGTTAGTGTAGCTATAAACTAAGTAAAAAGGGTAATTTACTTTATTTTTACTTTTACTAACTTTAGTATAGCTTTATAAATAATATATAGTATTTCTATTATAAATATATTTATTCTTACTTTTACTAAGCTTAATGTAGCTTTATAGGCAGTATATAGTATTTCTATTATAAGTGTATTTATTTTTACTTTTATTAAGCTTAGTATAGCTTTATAAATAATATATAGTATTTCTATTATATATATATTAAAGCTATAAAAAAGTGTAGTTTTATAAAAAAAATATAGTAGCCTCTTAGCTTAGTAAGGTATTTAATAAAATTAAGGTAGGGGATTATTATAATAGCTAAGTTACTATATATCTTTATATATAAAGGTTATAGGGCATTCTATAGCTAGTTATAGTGTTATAGCTTTATAGCTAATAAAGTCTTTATTAAAAAAAAGGTAGTTATTTATAAGTAAATATATTTCTTTATACTTTATTAATTTTAAGTTTTTATATACTATATTATTGAAATATATTAAAGCGTTATAATATAGCTTTTAAAACTTATAAACTTTTATAAAAGGTGCTTTTTTCCTACTTTTTATATTTAAAAATGCTTTAAAGGCTAAGGTAATAATTTATAATATTAATTTAGGATTTAGTTAAGGTGATTTTTAGCTTAATAGTTACTATATTAGTAATAAAGTCTACCCTTAAGTGCTTATAAGTTCTTTATAAAAGATTATTATTATTAGCTTTATTAGTATTAATAGATTAAAAACTAGTCCTTAAAGGTATAGTTATAAGTTATAATATCTTTATAGCTTAAACCTATAAGCTTAATATATTAATATTTATATAAAGTTAGGTTTATACTTTAGTATTACTAATAATACTAGTTTCTACTATTATTAAATATAATACTAGCTTTTTAATATTAATATTAATAAAGATAGTGTCTTTAAATAAAGTAAATTAAAAGGTTTTATTAAAAGTAAAGCTATAAATATAAAGGAGGTTAAGGATTAAAGTAAAGAAAGCCTTTACTTTTTTTTATAAATATATTATAGCTTTACTATAGTTTTTTAAAGTTAATTTATTAATTAAGCTAATAAATACTATTATTATAATAGTGTTTTCCTTTTTATAGTTATTTTCCTTTATCTTATAGACTTCCTTCTTTATTTTAATAAGTTTTTAAATTAAGTTTTAAAACTTATTATTAAACTCCATAAAGTATTTAAATAATATAGCGCTAAGGATTTATATAAAGTTAGCCCTTTATATTATAGTAAAAGAGCTTATAATAATATTATTAATATACCTTTAGTTATAAATAAAGTAAATACTTAGGATTTTATAGTGGTTTAATATTTATATTTTATAGTTTTTACTTTTAATATTACCTTTAAAGTAATAAATATAAACTACCTTTTTGAAGCTATTTTAAATACTATAAATAAAGGGAAGTTTTAAAGATCTATATATTACACTACCTTTCTTTAATATTAAGTATATTACTTTTAAAGCTACTCTCTTTTTATTAATAATACTAAAGGTAATATAAAGAGTAATTAACTATAGTTTATATAAACTATTATTTTCTTTAATAAAAACTTTATTATTAATAATTATTACTTTTTATATAATAAATTCTTAATTTATAAAGTATAAAATATCTTTATAAAACTATTATTTCTTTATATTACTTTAACCTTAAAAGCGCTACTTTATATATAAAACTAAAAAGGGTTTATAATTATTAATAGTTTTACTATTATTTATTAATAAATATTTACTATAGTATTTTACCTTTAAAGCATTTTATTTTAGGATTTTATTATTTACTATAATATATTTAATACTATTAGCTTTATTAAGTTAGTATAAATAGCTAAAGCTATAGTATTTTTAAATATATTTAAAGGTAGCTTTATTTATAAAGTACTTAGCTACTATTTTATTAAATTACTATATTATAAGGTTTTAAAGTTAGGCTAAGTTAGTTATTTCTTTATTAAAACCTAAGTTAAGCATTTCTTTATTAAAGAAATTATTATTATTTTAAGGTAAATTACTAAATAGCTTTTAGTATTTATTATTAATTATAGCTATAGAGTTATTAAGTATATAGAAGTTAATAAATAGTGTATAAAGGTTAGTAACTATATTAAAAGTAGCTAAATAAGTATAGAAGGCTATATTATAGGTAATTAAGTTTATATTAAAGATATTAAATCTTTTTATATTAAAATTATATTCTTTTAACTTATTAATATAAAGAAAGTTATTATTATATTTTTTAAGTTATATAAAACCTTATAAAGGATCTACTATTAAGGATTTATTTATTACTTCTATATAAAAGGATATTAAAGAGAGTTAAGGAGGTATTAAAGAGCTTATAGTAGTTATAGTTAATAAGTAGTTATTAAAGATATAAATAGAGAATTCTAAAAAGGCTTCTATAAAGCTTCTTTAGGTTTATTACCACTTTTAAATTAGGTTTTTTTAATTATTTACTATTATAAGTAAAAAATGCTATTGTTTTTAATAGATTTAAAGGATAATTTATAGTAATTAAAAGTAATTTTAGCAAATATAAATAGAAATAAAGAGAGGTAAGTAGGGAGTTAAATAAATAAAATATAGGATTTAATTAAAAAAGGGGGATAATTAAAAAAGGTTATAGGGTTTTCTTAGTCTTTAATTATAAAGAATAAGGTAAGTTTAAAGTAAGGTATATAAGTAAGGGACTATAGCTTAAAAGCTATAGTATTCTATAAGCGTTTATTAACTTATAGAGGTTTTTAATCCCTTCTTTTAAATATTTACTTAGTTTAGCTAGTTAATCTTAATATAAAGCAGGCTTAGTGCCCTTTCTTTACTATTTTATTTTCTAGTTAATTAGGTATTTTTAAAGGTATTCTTCTACTATTTTACTAGTATTAACCTATATATCTTCTTTAAATATCTATTAATTATCCTTTATTATATATTCTTTTTATTAAATAAGAAATTTAAGTTTAGGTTCCTGCCCTTTTTTATAAAAAAAATAAGCTCTATAGCTATTAATTCTCTTAATTTTCTAATAATCTACCTTAAAGTTACCTTTAAAGGTTATTAAAGGTAGCGTAATAGCTTACCTTTAAAAAGGGTCGCTTTTTTACTATAGTTTCTATAAATAAGCTACTAAAACCACTAAATATATATAGAATTTAGCTAAGAAATTTAAATAAAAAGAAAGTAGTAAAATTTACTTTAATACTTTAAAAGGCTTAGCTCTTTAAAGTAACTACTTTTTTTTAGATTTCTTTAAAAGCTTATATCTTAAATAAAGCTAAAGGTTTACTATATTACTAACGTTAATATTTATTAAGTTATATTTAGAGTTATATTAAATTTTAATAAAGGCAGCTACTATTATAATAATATATTTTACTTTCTATTAATATAGATATTTAAGGACTATAAGGTTAGTATTCTTTAAATTAAAGCTAGTATCTTCTATACTATAAAGAAGGTTTATAACTAATAGTAGCTTATATTTAAAAACTAGCTTATTAGGAGAATAACTAATAGCTATAGCTATTATATTATTTAGATAGTGCTATAGTGTAGAAAGGATATTAACCTATAATATATTAGAGTTAGTTATTATATAGAAGTAAATTATTATTATTATAGTTTAGTTCTTTCTTTTAGCTAAACTATTAGTTTAAAGGTAATATATAGTTAATATAAGGAGTTTAATACTAAGAGTGTAAAATAGCGCTTTCTATAAGTTAAAGAGAAATTTAAGGTTATAATTACTAATAATTTCTCTAAGGAGGCCCTAATCTATAAAGTATAGTAATTAAAGTAGTAGTTTAGCTTAGATTTTTACTATATATATTTTATACCTTAGTATAAGGATAGTTTTTTTATTAAATAAGTAATTTATTAAGTATAGAATATTTAGAGTGTTAAATCCCTTAACTAACTAAGCTATATTAATAGACAGTTTCTCTAATATATTAATAATAAAATCTAAGGATATTATATAAAAAGAAGTAGGCTTTATCTATAAAAGGTATATTTTACTAGTAGCCCTGCTTTATAATATAGAATTCTCTCTATATATAGAGCAGTATATAATATAATTATAAATTTACTTATTTATATTTAAAAAAACTACTGCTCTTAGCTCCTTAACTATATAGCTAATACTA
The DNA here is from genome assembly GCA_018360145.1 of Claviceps africana. Taxonomy (NCBI): domain Eukaryota; kingdom Fungi; phylum Ascomycota; class Sordariomycetes; order Hypocreales; family Clavicipitaceae; genus Claviceps; species Claviceps africana. The sequence goes on along the minus strand of SRPY01000039.1, from coordinate 8,103 downwards.
AAGTAGTAGTAGTTATTATAGACTATAGTTAGAATTTCCTCTATATAATTACAGAGTATATATAGCTAGTAATATCCTTTAAAGTCTTAGTAGTATAACAATTTATTATTATAAAGGTCCTAGCTATATATTAGGATTTATAGGCAATAGCAGCTAAGTTATTGTTATTTTTAGCAGTAGTTTACAATGCTTTATAAGATATAGCTATACTTTAAGTTAGTATAGTACCCTATTAATATAGCTTTTTTAAGCTAAGAGTTAATTATAACTCTTACTATATAGTCTTTATTAAAATATATATAGGTATTTAATTTATTAAAAGTACTGCTATTTACTGCTTTTTAATAGCTAAGTTTAATAAAGAGTTTTAAAAGTATATTAAAGACTATATTTAAAACTCTAAGGATATAAATTATATATAAGTTAAACTATAAAAGGTAGTTAATAACTTTCGCTAATTTAAGGTTAGCTTTATTAAGATTTATTATTATAAGCAATATATAATAAATAATCCCTTTTACTAAAGTATAATCTATTATATTATTAATAGAAGTAAGGTTAAATTAAGCTATTTTATATAGTTTATACATTCTTTATATAATAGTAGTGACCTTTGCTTTAGTTAAGCTATAGCGTTTTTTAATAGTAAAGGTAGGTTATAAGAGAAAGGTAATAGGCTATAACTTATATAAGCTAAACCTTTCTTTATATATATTAACCTTAAAGAAAAGTAGTTTCTTTAAATTATAATACTAAAGGAGCACTTTTATATATAAAAGGTTATATAAGTTTTTAAAGGCTATAGTTTCCTCTTTAATAAATTTAAAGGTTTTAAACTTTATTATTTATTTTTAAGCTTACTTTAAAGAGCTAAGTAAAATCTTATTTCTTTCCCTAACTTTTTATAAAAGATTTATCTTTCTATTTTAAAGAGAGTAAATATAGATATTAAACTATAGTATATTAGTATAGAGGTAATCTATTATTTTAATAAAGGTTTTAAAATTAACTAGTATAGTTAGCATTTATAAGCGCTTAAAAGCCTTTACTTTATTATTTATATTAATAAAGCTATCTATATTAATAATAAACCTTAGTAGCTAAATAAAGGGGTATTTAATAAAAGACTTACTAGCTAAGATATAAAGGTAAGCCTTATTAATAATATTAAAAACAATCTTAAAATAGCAAAGGTAGTCTTTAAAGGTATTTAAGAAAATTGTAATATTATTAATATAAACTTAAATAAAGTTATAGTTATAAAATAAGTGATCTATAAAGCGCTATATATATATTAGTAAGTTCTTATACCTCTATATTACAATATAAAATACCTTTATACCTCTTTTTAAAATAATTACTATTTAGTTATAATAGTTTAAATACACTAAAAGCTAATTAAAAAAACCTATAGCGTTTAAAAGGGTTTTCTACTTCTTTCTATAGGCGTTATTTATAATATTACCTTAGTTAAGTAGTGGGTAAATATCTAGCATTATTATATAGTTAATTAGTTATATATCTATAACTTTACATGCCTTTATTACTTTATTAGTTGTTTATTAAATAATAAATCTAGGATATAGGTAAAGAGCCTTTTCTCTACTATTTAAAAACAATATTTTACTGACTTTATACTTCTTATTTTAGATTTTATAGAATTTCTTATAATTCTTTTAGCTAAGGTTATAGACCTATAAAGGTTTAACCTTATTCTACTATTTAAGGATAAAGTTAATATATATTTTATCTTTATTAGCTATAAAGACTACTCCTTTATTTTAATAAATATTAAACTTATTAAAGAGTTTAATAAATTAAGTAGCTATATTAATATTAAAGTTAGCCACTTTAATATTAAAGATATTATAAATAAATAGGATATTCTTAAAGTAGGAGATACTATATAATAATATCCCTTTATTAATAGCTTTAAGGTTAAGGTCTTTATTATTTTTAAAGAGTTTTATATCTTTAACTTTAAAAGCTATAATATCTTTAAAATAGTTAAAAGTTAAGCTATATAAGATAATAATATTATCTCTATAGAAAGCTATAAATTAATAAATATTAAAGATAATATAATAGAAACTAACTAAACTTACTACTTTAAGGGTTTTTAGCTGTTATTTTATCCTAATATATAAGGGCTTATTAATGTTATTATAAATAGGGAGTAGCTTCTCCTAACTCTATTAAATAAAAATATTAAAAATCTAACAGTACCTTAAATAGAAATAATAAACATTAGTTTTCTATTTATTTTAAAGGTCTTTCTATTTAATTAGTAAAATCCCTATAAAATATAGAGGGATTATTATAGTATAGGCTGCTATAACCCTTTAAATTAGTATTAAGTATAGTATATAAAAGATTTATCCCTCTATTACTATACTATAAACTATATAGAAAGTTATGCTAGGATTAATAAAATTAATTTATACACTATAATTATATATAAATTTTATATTAATAAGCATTTAAAGTATAAGGTTATTTATAATATCTACAGTAACTATAAAGTAGCTAGAAACCTAGGTGCCTTTTATAGTATTAAGAATATAAAAGTTAAAAGTTACTATTTTAGTAATAAAGAATAAGGAATTTACGCTGTTTACTGTTTTAAGGCTTTAAGCGCCCTATTTAATATTATAGCTATTTTGCTTAAACTATTCTTTATTAACTAAAATAGAGGAGGTTTTAGTATTTAAGTAAATTTTATATCCCTTACCTTTATTATTAAAATATACTAATATTTTAAGGTATATTAAGGCTTTTATTTTTCTATTAACTTTAAGCTACTTTAGGTAAATAACTGCCTTTATTACTTAGCTACTTATAATTTTACTACTAGGCTTTATAATTACTAAGGGAGCCTTAAAGTGGTTCCTTATATTAATATAGGCAATATAGGTATTTATATAGTTATTATCTAGTTTTAAGGCTAATATAGGCGTCTTACTAAGCGCTATTATATTTATAGTTATTAAGAGATTATAGGTTAAAAGGTTTAGCGCTTTAGTAATAATAATTAAGGGTATTTTATAATAGTTTAATAGGTTAATAACGGTTAAGTATACATCTATAAAGTTTGCTTTAATAAAATTAAACTGTTTACTATTATCTTTATTAATAATTTCTCCTTCTTCTATAAAGTAGTACTTTAAGGCTTTAAGTTTAGCCTCTTTAACTATAGGATTAAAACCCTTGCTATTTATAATAAAATACGCTAGTTTATTATTAGCTTCCTATTTTTAATAAAACTTTAGGTTATATCTATTACTAAATTATAGTTTACCTAAGCTAGGCTATAGTAGCTATAAGTTAAGGCTATTTATTCCTACCTCTTTTAGAGGGGGTCCCCTTAAGGTAGATAAAGTGCCTCACCACTATCTATTTTAAGGGGGGCTACTATTATTTAAATAGAGGCAGAAATGCCTTTTATATAAATAGTTATATAGAGGCGTATATTAATATCCTTAATTTAAATAGTTATAATTTTATAAAGAATATTAAGTACTATAGTATTTTTATTATTATAGGCTATATCTTTAGTTTTAAAAACTATTATTATATTATTATAAGCTAAAAGTTTATTTTTTTAAGTTACCTTTAGGATTTTATTAATTTTAATAAATCTCTATATTATTATTAAGATATTTTAAATCCTTATCCTTATGAAATACTTCTATAGTTAGGTTAGTATTAATCTCTATTTTTATCTTCTTAGCCTTTCTATAGTTTTTAGCTTTCTAAAGTATATTTTAAAGGTTATATCTTTTACTATTAATAAGGTTAATATATATATTATATTAATTTATTTCTAGTATAGGAGGGTAAAGTTATTAAAGTTCTATATATAACTTAAAGTAAAGTTAAACTAATAGTTAAAAGTTATTAAATTTACTATTAGCTTATATATAATAAAAAACCTTTACTATAAAGTCTTTAAGGGATATAATACTAACTATATTATCTCTAAAGAATTTAACTTAATTAAGCTAAACTATAGTATTTTAAACCTTAATACTAAACTCCTTTTAAACTATATAAAAAACTAAGTTTAAATTACTAAAGATTATTATTTACTTTTAGTTATTAAAATACTATTTATATTAAATTAGCGCTAATCTTTAAAATAAGTATTAAATTTAGCATTAAATTTAATTTTAATAATTTAAGGTTATATAACTATAGTAGTCCTTTATTACTTAAACTTAAAGATTTATATTATTAAAAATAGCTGCCTTTTTTTTATAGTAAATAGCCTTACTATTAATATCTTTAAAGTTAGTTTTAAGGTTAAAGTACTTAATATCCCTTATTTTTTATAAAGTATTAAAATATTTATTATAGGTATTAAGTGCTAAAGTAAAGGTTCTTTAGTACTTAACTATTATAGCTAGTTCTTTTATAATAGAAAGTAAGGGCTAACTATAGTATACTAATAAGTATTAAAAAGCTTATTTATTAAAGCGTTAACTTTATTCCTTAGTATATAGAATATATATATTAAGGTATTCTTAATTAAAGTCTACTATTAGTTAGTAGTTTAAGTAGGTCTTTTAATATTAAAAAAAAGATATTAACCTTTTAATATTATTTATAGAAGCTTATTGTAAAAGGTTTTCTTTATAGCTAGTTATTACCTTATTATAATAAATATTTAATCCTTTTTAAAGGGAAGCGCTAATTAGTAGCGGTTCTATAAATTAAGATTTAAGGTTTTATTAGCTTAATAAGTGGATATTTACTAAAGTGCGTTAATTTTTAACATAAAATTCCGCTATTATACACTGGAAATTCTTTATTATATTAGCATTAGTTTATTTAATATAAAGGTTTTATTATTTAAATTTCTCTTTAAAAAAAGAGATTACTTTATTTTAAAAGATTTCTATAGAAGCTAGTTTTAGCTTAATAAATATTAAAGCCTTCTTTTAAGCTTAGTTAATAAAGGCTAATATAGAATTAAAGGAAATTACTTAAGTATTTATATCTATATACCTTTCTTTAAAGAAAGAGCTATAAGGATTCTTTTTTAATAAAAGTAAATTAAATCTTAAGGTCTTTAGTAGTCCCCTTTTATTAGCACTATAGTTATTCTTTATTAATATATTTTTTTATTTAATTTAAAAGGTTTCTATAAAAAAAGGGGTACTTAGCTTATTAATAAAGGAAAAGGTTTATAAAGAGTTTAAAGGACTGTTTTTTAGTTTAAAGAGATTTAAAAGTCTAAACTTTTCTACTTAGTTTATTATTCTTTTTATAGCTTTTAATTCTTTATTAATAAAAGGGCTATCTATAGGATTTTAATAGTAAAGTTAATTAACTTAAATAGATTTAGGCTAAATCTATAGCTTACTATTTATAAATTAATATTTTATAAAAGTTTTAAGGTTCTTAATATCTTTTTAAGAGATAAAAGGTTTTTTATAATATTAGAACTTTAAAAAATCTTTATAAAATACTTAAAGTTAGTATATTTATTAGATTTAGTTCTAAGTAATTAAAGAGAGGCTTAGAGTTACTAGCTTAATATTTTAAGCTTATTAGTTTTCTTTAGTTATTAATATATAAATAGTTAGCTTTTATATTTATAATTTAATATATATAAAAGAAATAGCAATTACTACTACCTATTATATACTAAATATAGTATATAAAGCGTAGGCATTTATAACTTATAGAATGCATTATAAATAATTATAAAAGGAATTATAAAAGAGAATATATATAAGTTATAGATAGGTGTATAGTTGTATATAGTAATAAAGTTGTCTTTCTACTTATATTATTAGGAATCCTCCTTTTATATAAGGAATTCCGTCCTGTAACACCTTTACTTTATTTACATTAAATATATATATATATAGTATTAATATATTAAATACTCAATATATATATAATATATTTATATAACTTTTATATTAAAATAAAAGTAATAATAACCTTTAATACCTTAGCTTATAAAAGTGTATACTTAAGTTAATAGAGTAAAATATAAAAGATAAGGTAAGTTTATTTTATATATATAAATATTATATTTTAACTATAAGTAGGCCTCCCTTATTAATTATATTAATATAACTAGTGATTTATTTAATCTAATAAATATTCTTAATATTAAAAAGGTTTAAGACCTATTTTATTTATATATATATTATATATTAATTATTTAAAAAAAAGATATCCTCTATAAGTAAGAAGCCTAATATAGCTAATAGCTTTAAAAAAGTAAATAAAATCTTTTACTATAAATATTAATGTTTATTTATATTTAATAGTAGTAATATAAGTAGTGTAAATAAAAATACTATTTAAAGTTTAAAGAAGTAAAAGTATATACTTTAAAAATAAAATAAATAGCTATAGATAAAATATAATATTTAAATCTTATAGTATAAGAAAAAATAATTATAAAGAGTAAGTATATACCTTTTTTATATTAGTTATATATTAATAGTAAATAGAAAATTAAAGAGTTAAAATAAATATAGTATAAAAGGACTTTATATTAAAAATATAAAGAAGTTTTAGTATTTATATAATATATATATATATTAAATCTATAGTTTTATTTATATTACCTTTATATACTTCTATAAAAAATAGTGGAAAATAATATACTTTATATTTAATTTTAGGGAAAGTATTAGTAAAATATATAAAAAATATATAAAAAGCTACTTACTTATATATTACTTTTTTTAAATAAGTTAGGGTTAATAGGTAATAGTTTATAGTAAGTATCTTAACTTTATAGGCTATATACACTATTTTTATTATTTTTCTATATAGAGTAATTTATATATTATATATATATTAGTATAAAACTACATTAAATAGTATTTTATATTATACCTCTTTTATACCTTTATCTTTAAATATATTAATATTCTTTTATAGTATATTTTCGCTATATATATTTAAATTATATTTACTATTTATTACTATATACCTATTATATTTTCCTACTATTAAACTTAATTAATAGAATTTACTGCTATATTATAATTAAAACTTATAATTTTTATACCTATAAAATATAAGAATCTACTAAAGAATATATAAATAATAAATAATATATATAAGAAGTTTAAGTTTATTTATAAACCTTTAAAGTAAAGATATCTTAAAATTAAGTCTATAATATAAAGTTAGTAAGGACACTATAGGCTAAATATATAAAATATACTTAGGCTTATAAAGATATTATATATTACACTAACTATAAGTTAAGACTTAATTTTAAATTACACTATATATTATATTTAGTAAAGGAGGTATATAGTTTATATATAAAGAATATACTCTTTACCTATAACCTTTTTATTAATTTAAATATTTACTTAACTAAGTAGTTATACTTATTTAAAATAGTAACGTTAAATATAGTAATAAAACTATTATATATATTTATAAATATCTCTATATAAATTAAATATAGAAGAAACCTATATTAGCATTATTTATAAAGCCTTTACTATATATTTTTCTACTGCTATTAATAATAAAGTTACATTTAAAATAGAAAAGTTAGAATATTATCTCACTATATATAATATATATATACGCTATATATCTATATATTAATTTAAAATAATAGACGTGCATTAAGGAACATTAGAATTAAACTATAGTAATAGCTAAATAGAGATAAATTGGCTATATAAAGCATAGAATTATTAATAAAATTAATTATATTTATTATAGTATTACTATAAGGGGTTAATATAATAATAAAAGGTAGAAAATTTTACTATACACTAAAATTATTATATATATATTTACATCCTAGTCTGCCTATAATATATATATCTAACAATATAATACAGTATATATTTAACTAAGGGATAATATATAATTAATATATATTAAAAATAGGCTAATTTATATAAACTGTATTTTAACTTTAAAATGCTAAAAATACTTTACTAAATATACAGAGATATAATTTATTATATAGTAAACTTATTAAAATTATAGGCTTTAATAAAGTATATAGAATAGAAATATATTATATATAATATAAATAGTTTATATTAAACTTATATAGAAACTACTGTTATTATTATATTTAAATAATAAATATATATTATA
>SRPY01000389.1:0-30111 GCA_018360145.1 Claviceps africana | reverse complement strand
ATTATAGTAAATACTAGCTAGTTTATATATTAAGTAAAATAAAAATATAAAATTATAGAAAACTATATATTATAGTAAATACTAGCTATTTCTATATATTAAAAAAAAGAAAATTAATATATAGTATTATATACACTTTAAGAATTTTATTAAATAAAATAAAGAAGTAAAGTATAGAGTGTAGAATGTGTAATTAACCTATAAAAAAAAATAGTAATATTCTTTATTTTTATAGTATATTATATAGACTTTTATATACTCTTTTTAAAGATAAATAGAAATATAAAGATAAATATTATATAAAAGTAAAGTTATAACTACTACCTCTTCTATATTATACCTATAATTATTATAGTGTAGTTAAGGGTATTAATAGGTTAGTATTTTATAGAAAAAATAATTATTATATAAGAAGGTCTTCTTTTTTTTTTATATTAAAAAGGGTGTTATCTTCTTTATCTTTATTAGTAAAGGTATTTTTAAATATAGTGTGTTCTATATTATAAATACTATATTCTATATAGCTAAGGATATTTTATTCTTTAGGTTTTATTAATTCTACTACTTAGAGCTATTTATTAATACTAAGGTTTATTATAAGGCGTTTAAGGTCTTCTTTAAGACTTATTTAAATATTATAGTTTATTAAATATAGGCTATATAGGTAAATAATTAGTAAGCTTATCCTTTAAAAATAATTAAAATACTTAGTATAGTTATATTTATAAAGGTTAATATTAAAAATCCTCTTAACTTCTATAAATAAATAGCTTAAAACTAAGGGAATAATTAATAATTTATATATATAGTATATAATTTCTATATAGAGTTATTTATAATTCTATTACTATTTAATAGCTATTATATAGATAATATACTTTTTATAAATATTAATTACCTTTAAAGTATTAATACTTACTATATAGAGGCTATAATTAATTTACTTTTTAGTAGATTAAAGGGCTTATTTACTTATATTATAAATTATATAAATTTATAATTTAGTTTAGGATCTTTAGTAAGTAAGTAAAGAATTAATATAAAATAGTAGGTATTTATAAAAAGGAGTGTTATTTATAATTTAATTAATAGTATCTTAAAATTCTATAAAGGTAAGTTACTAAATCTATTTATATATAAGGTAATTATTTAGGAAATAGAAGTGGATTTATATAAACATTATTATTTTAAATATATTACACTTATATTTAAAAAAACCTTACTTTATTTAAAGGGATTTTAATTTACTACTTTCTATACTTATAGCTTTAAAGTATTTATAGAAGTATAAATATATTTAATAATTATTACTTTCTTTAGTAAGTTTCTTTAAGATATAGTAGTTAATATATTTTATAAAGCTATTAATAATTAAACCCTATTATTTATCTTTAATAAGGATCTTTTTAGTAAAAGTAAAGATATTCTTTTAAAGCTAAATTAAAGCTTTTATACTAAGCTTAATAATATATTAATAAAACTTTTAAATAATAAAGTACTAGGTTTATTAGTATTTTTAATATAAAAACTAAATTTAATTAAGTAATTAAACTTAATAAATACTATTTAAAAGTATATAGTTTTACCTTTATAAGTAAGCTAGCTTATAAATAATAAGGTTTTAATATTAAATTCTTCTATTATTATAGATTATTTTTAAAATTAAAGCACTTTATTTAATAGCCTTATCTTCTATAACTATAGCGGTAATATACTTAATATATTACTATATAGTATTATAGCTTTAATCTACCTTTTAATAAGTAGTATTTTATTCTTTAATTACTATTTTAGTATATAGATTATATTTTTACTATAAAAGTTTATAAAATTTATAAAAAGATAAAAAGAAGTGTATATTTAAGCTAAAAGATATTAAAACTAACTAAAGGGAAATAAAAAAAGATAATAAAGAAGAGAGTAAAGGAAAAAATAGAAGAAAAAGGGAAAGAGAGATAGTAATAAAGTAAAGGAAAAGAAATGTTAGTTATAGTAAATAGTTAGTTAATATAGCTATAAGTTAAGTAAAAGAGGTAATTTACTTTATTCTTACCTTTACTAAGCCTAATATAGCTTTATAGGTAATATATAGTGTTTTTATTATAAGTGTGCTAAGGCTATAAAGAAGTGTAGTTTTATAAAAGAAATATAGTAGCCTCCTAGCTTAGTAAGGTATTTAATAAAATTAGGGTAGGGGATTATTATAATAGTTAAGTTACTATATATCTTTATATATAAAGGTTATAAAGCATTCTATAGTTAGTTATAGTGTTATAGCTTTATAGTTAATAAAGTCTTTATTAAAAGAAAGGTAGTTATTTATAAGTAAATATATTTCTTTATACTTTATTAATCCTAGGTTTCTATATATTATATTATTTAAATATATTAAGGCATTATAGTGTTACTTTTAAAACTTATAGTTTTTTATAAAAGGTACTTATTCTCTACTTTTTATATTTAAAAATACCTTAAAGGCTAGGGTAATAATTTATAATGCTAGTTTAAGATTTAGTTAAGGTAATTTTTAGCTTAATAATTACTATATTAATAGTGGAATCTACCTTTAAGTGCTTATAGGTTCTCTATAAAAGATTATTATTATTAGCTTTATTAGTATTAATAGATTAAAAACTAATCCTTAAAGGTATAGTTATAGGCTATAGTGTTTTTATAGTTTAAACCTATAAGCTTAGTATACTAATATTTATATAAAGTTAGGTTTATACTTTAATATTATTAATAATATTAGTTTCTACTATTATTAAGTGTAATATTAACTTCTTAATGCTAATATTAATAAAGATAGCGTTTTTAAGTAAAGTAAATTAAAAGGTTTTATTAAAAGTAAAGCTATAAATATAAAAAAGGTTAAGGATTAAAGTAAAAAAAGCCTTTACTTTTTTTTATAAATATATTATAGCTTTACTATAGTTTTTTAAAGTTAAATTATTAACTAAACTAGTAAATACTATTATTATAATAGCGTTTTCTCTTTTATAGTTATCCTCCTTTATTCTATAGACTTCTTTCTTTATTTTAATAAGTCTTTAAGTTAAGTTTTAAAACTTACTATTAAACTCTATAAAGCGTTTAAATAATATAGCGCTAAGGATTTATATAAGGTTAGCCCTTTATATTATAATAAAAGAGCCTATAATAATACTATTAATATATTTTTAGCTATAAATAAAGTAAATACTTAGGATTTTATAGTAGTTTAATATTTATATTTTATAGTTTTTACCTTTAATACTACCTTTAAAGTAGTAGGTATAAACTGCCTTTTTAAAGCTATTTTAAATACTATAAATAAAGGGAAGTTTTAAAGATCTATAGGCTATACTACCTTTCTTTAGTATTAAATATATTACTTTTAAAGCTACTCTCTCTTTATTAATAATACTAAAGGTAATATAAAGGGTAGTTAGCTATAGTTTATATAAGCTATTATCTTTTATAATAGAAACCTTATTATTAATAATTATTGCTCTTTATATAGTAAATTCCTAACTTATAAAGTGTAAGATATCTTTATAAAACTATTATTTTTTTATATTACCTTAACTCTAAAAGCGCTACTTTATATATAAAATTAAAAAGGGTTTATAATTATTAGTGGCTTTACTATTATTTATTAATAAATATTTACTATAGTATTTTGCCTTTAAGGCGTTTTATTTTAAGATTTTATTATTTACTATAATATATTCTATATTATTAGCTTTATTAAGTTAATATAAGTAGCTAAGGCTATAGTATTTTTAAATATATTTAAAGGTAGCTTTATTTATAAAGTACTTAGCTACTATTTTATTAAATTACTATATTATAGGGTTTTAAAGTTAAGTTAAGTTAATTATTTCTTTATTAAGACTTAAGTTAAGTGTTTTTTTATTAAAGAAATTATTATTATTTTAAGGTAAATTACTAAATAGCTTTTAATATTTATTATTAATTATAGCTATAAAGTTATTAAGTATATAAAAGTTAGTAAGTAGTGTATAAAGGTTAGTAGCTATATTAAAGGTAGCTAAATAAGTATAGAAAACTATATTATAAGTAATTAAGTTAATACTAAGAATATTAAATCTTTTTATATTAAGATTATATTCTTTTAATTTATTAATATAAAGGAAGTTATTATTATATTCCTTAAGTTATATAAAACCTTATAAAGGATCTATTATTAAGGATTTATTTATTACTTTTATATAAAAGGGCATTAAAGAGAGTTAAGGAGGTATTAAAGAGCTTATAGTAGTTATAGTTAATAAACAGTTATTAGAGATATAAATAAAAAATCTTAAAAAGGTTTCTATAAAGCTTTTTTAAGCTTATTACTACTTTTAAATTAAGTTTTCTTAATTATTTACTATTATAAGTGAAAAATACCGTTGTTTCTAATAGGTTTAGAGAATAATTAGTGGTATTTAAAAGCAATTTTAGTAAATATAATTAGAAATAAAGAGAGATAAGTAAGGAGTTAAATAAATAAAAATATAGGATTTAATTAAAAAAGGGGGATAATTAAAAAAGGTTATAGAGTTTTCTTAGTTTTAAATTATAGAGAATAAAGTAAGTTTAAAGTAAGGTATATAAGTAAGGGACTATAGCCTAAAAGCTATAGTATTCTATAAGTATTTATTAATTTATAAAGGTCTTTAATTCTTTCTTTTAAGTATTTACTTAGTTTAGCTAGTTAATTTTAATATAAGGCAGGCTTAGTGCCCTTTCTTTACTATTTTATTTTCTAATTAATTAGGTGTTTTTAAAGGTATTCTTCCACTATTTTACTAATATTAACCTATATATCTTCTTTAAATATCTATTAATTATCCTTTACTATATATTCTTTTTATTAAATAAGAAATTTAAGTTTAATTTCCTACCCTTTTTTATAGAAAAAATAAGCTTTATAGCTATTAATTTACTTAATTTCTTAGTAGTTTACTTTAAAGCTACCTTTAAAGGCTATTAAAGGTAGTATAGTAGCTTATTTTTAAAAAGGGTTGCTTTTTTACTATAATTTCTATAAATAAGCTATTAAAACTACTAGATATATATAAGATTTAATTAAAAAATCTAAGTAAAAAGAAAGTAGTGAGATTTACTTTAATACTTTAAATAGCTTAACTCTTTAAAGTAATTACTTTTTTTTAAATTTCTTTAAAAGCTTATATTTTAAATAAAGTTAGAGGTATACTATATTACTAATATTAATATTTACTAAGTTATACTTAGAGTTATACTAAATCTTAATAAAGGTAGCTACTATAGTAATAATATATTCTGCCTTTTATTAATATAGATATTTAAAAATAGTAAGGTTAATATTCTTTAAGTTAAAGCTAATATCTTTTATACTATAGAGAAGGTTTATAACTAATAGTAGCTTATATTTAAGAACTAGCTTATTAAAAAAATAATTAATAGCTATAGCTATTATATTATTTAAGTAATGCTATAGTATAAAAAGGATATTAACCTATAATATATTAAGGTTAATTATTATATAAAAGTAAATTACTATTATTATAGTTTAGTTTTTTCTCTTAGCTAAACTATTAGTTTAAAGGTAGTATATAGTTAATATAAAGAGTTTAACGCTAAAGGTATAAAATAATACTTTTTATAAGTTAAAGAGGAATTTAGAATTATAATTACTAATAATTTCTTTAAAAAGGCCTTAATCTATAAGGTATAGAAATTAAAGTAGTAGTTTAGCTTAGATTTCTATTATATATATTTTATACTTTAATATAAAAATAGTTTTCTTACTAAATAAGTAATTTATTAGGTATAGAATATTTAAAGTATTAAATCCCTTAACTAACTAAGCTATATTAATAAATAGTTTCTTTAGTATATTAGTAATAAAATTTAGGGATATTATATAAAAAGGAGTAAGCTTTATTTATAAAGGGTATATTTTATTAATAGCTTTACTTTATAATATAGAATTCTCTCTATATATAGAGCAGTATATAATATAATTATAGATTTACTTACTTATATTTAAAAAAACTACTGCTTTTAGCTCTTTAACTATATAATTAATACTAAAGTAGTAGTAGTTATTATAAACTATAGCTAGAATTTCCTCTATATAATTATAAAGTATATATAGCTAATAATATCCTTTAAAGTCCTAGTAGTATAATAATTTATTATTATAAAGGTCCTAACTATATATTAGGATTTATAGATAATAGTAGCTAAGTTATTATTATTTTTAGTAATAGTTTATAATACTTTATAAAATATAGCTATACTTTAAGTTAGTATAGTACCCTATTAATATAGCTTCTTTAAGCTAGGAATTAATTATAACTTCTACTATATAGTCTTTATTAAAATATATATAGGTGTTTAATTTATTAAAAGTACTGCTATTTATTGCTTTTTAATAGCTAAGTTTAATAAAAAGTCTTAAAAGTATATTAAGGACTATATTTAAGACTTTAAAAATATAGATTATATATAAGTTAAACTATAAAAGGTAGTTTATAACTTTTATTAATTTAAGGTTAGCTTTATTAAAATTTATTATTATAAGCAATATATAATAAATAATCCCTTTTACTAAAGTATAATCTATTATAATATTAATAGAAGTAAGGTTAAATTAAGCTATTTTATATAGTTTACACATTCTTTATATAATAGTAGCGATCTCTACTTTAGTTAAGCTATAGCGTTTTTTAATAATAAAGGTAGGTTATAAAAAAAAGGTAATAAATTATAATTTATTACTATTAATATTCTTTTTAGAAATATTTATACTATTTTATTTTATATTAAGTTAAAAAGTATATAAGCTAAACCCTTCTTTATATATATTAACTTTAAAGAAAAGTAGTTTCTTTAAATTATAATACTAAAGAAGTACCTTTATATATAAAAGGTTATATAAGTTTTTAAAGGCTATAGTTTCCTCTTTAATAGATTTAAAAGTCTTAGACTTTACTATTTATTTTTAAGCTTACTTTAAAAAGCTAAATAAAATCTTATTTCTTTCCTTAACTTCTTATAAAAGGCTTATTTTTTTATTTTAAAGAGAGTAAATATAAATATTAAATTATAGTATACTAGTGTAAAGGTAACCCGCTATTTTAATAAAGGTTTTAAAATTAGCTAGTATAGTTAGTATTTATAAGCGCTTAAAAGCCTTTACCCTATTATTTATATTAATAAAGCTATTTATATTAATAATAAACCCTAATAGCTAAATAAAGGGATATTTAATAAAAGATTTATTAATTAAAATATAAAGGTAGGCCTTATTAATAATATTAAAAACAATCTTAAAATAGTAAAGGTAGTCCTTAAAGGTATTTAAGAAAATTATAATATTATTAATATAAACCTAAATAAAGTTATAGTTATAAAATAGGCGATCTATAAAGCGCTATATATATATTAGTAAGTTCTTATACCCCTATATTATAATATAAAATACCTCTATACCTCTTTTTAAAATAATTACTATTTAGTTATAATAGTTTAAATATATTAAAAGCTAATTAAAAAAACCTATAGCGTTTAAAAGGGTTTTCTACTTCTTTTTATAAGTGTTATTTATAATATTACCTTAGTTAAGTAGTAGGTAAATATTTAGTATTATTATATAGTTAATTAGTTATATATCTATAACCCTATATACCTTTATTACTCTATTAGTTATTTACTAAATAATAAATCTTAAATATAAATAAAGAGCCTTTTTTTTACTACTTAAAAATAATATTTTACTAACTTTATGCTTTTTATTTTAGATTTTATAGAATTTTTTATAATCCTTTTAGCTAAAGTTATAAACCTATAAGGGTTTAACTTTATTTTACTATTTAGAGATAAAGTTAATATATATTTTATCTTTATTAGCTATAAAGACTACCCTTTTATTTTAATAAATATTAAATTTATTAAAAAGTTTAATAAGTTAAGTAGCTATGTTAGTATTAAGGTTAGCTACTTTAATATTAAAGATATTGTAAATAAATAAGATATTTTTAAAGTAAGAGATACTATATAATAGTATTCCTTTATTAATAGCTTTAAGGTTAAGGTCCTTATTATTTTTAAAGAGTTCTATATTTTTAATTCTAAAGGCTATAATATCTTTAAAATAATTAAAAATTAAGCTTTTTAAAATAATAATATTATCTTTATAGAAAGCTATATATTAGTAAATATTAAAGATAGTATAATAGAAACTAACTAAACTTATAGCTTTAAGAGTTTTTAGCTATTATTTTATTTTAATATATAAAGGCTTATTAATGTTATTATAAATAAGGAGTAGCTTCTCCTAACTTTATTAAATAAAAATATTAAAAATCTAATAGTGCTTTAAGTGAAAATAGTAAACGCTAGTTTTCTATTTATTTTAAAGGTCTTTTTACTTAATTAATAAAATCCCTATAAAATATAAAGGAATTATTATAGTATAGGCTACTATAACCCTTTAAATTAATATTAAGTGTAGTATATAAAAGATTTATCCCTTTATTACTATACTATAAATTATATAGAAAGTTATATTAAAATTAATAAAATTAATTTATATACTATAATTATATATAAATTTTATATTAATAAGTATTTAAGGTGTAAAGTTATCTATAATATTTATAGTAACTATAAAGTAGCTAGAAACTTAAGTACCTTTTATAGTGCTAAGAATATAAAAGTTAAATATTACTATTTTAGTAATAAAGAATAAAGAATTTACACTATTTACTGTTTTAAGGTTTTAAGTGCTTTATTTAATATTATAGCTATTTTATTTAAGCTATTCTTTATTAATTTAAATAGAGAAGGTTTTAGTATTTAAATAGATTTTATATCCCTTACCTTTATTATTAAAATATACTAATATTTTAAGGTATATTAAGGCTTTTATTTTCCTATTAACTTTAAGCTACTTTAAGTAAATAACTACCTTTATAACTTAGCTGCTAATAATTTTATTACTAAGCTTTATAATTATTAAAGGTGCCTTAAGGTGGTTCTTTATATTAATATAAGCAATATAGGTATTTATATAGTTATTATTTAGTTTTAAGGCTAATATAGGTATTTTATTAGGCGCTATTATATTTATAATTACTAAAAGATTATAAATTAAAAGGTTTAGCGCTTTAATAATAATAATTAAAGGTATTTTATAATAGTATAATAGGTTAGTAATAGTTAAGTATATATCTATAAAATTCGCTTTAATAAAATTAAACTATCTACTATTATCTTTATTAATAATTTCTCCTTCTTTTATAAAGTAGTACCTTAAAGCTTTAAGTTTAGCCTCTTTAACTATAAAATTAAAACCCTTACTATTTATAATAAAATATATTAATTTACTATTAGCCTTTTATTTTTAATAAAACTTTAAGTTATATTTACTATTAAATTATAGTTTATTTAAGCTAAACTATAGTAGCTATAAGTTAAGGCTATTTATTCCTACCTCTTTTAAAGAGGGTCCCTTTAAAGTAAATAAAGTGCCTAGCTACTATTTATTTTAAAGGGGGCTATTATTATTTAAATAGGGGTAGAAATGCCTTTTATATAGATAGTTATATAGAGGTATATATTAATATCCTTAATTTAAGTAGTTATAATTTTATAAAAGATATTAAGTGCTATAGTATTTTTACTATTATAGGCTATATCCTTAGTTTTAAAAACTATTATTATATTATTATAAACTAAAGGTTTATTCTCTTAAATTACTTTTAAGATTTTATTAATTTTAATAGATCTTTATATTATTATTAAAATATTCTAAATCCTTATTTTTATTAAATACTTCTATAATTAAATTAGTGCTAATCCTTATTTTTATCTTCTTAATTTTTCTATAGTTTTTAGCTTTTTAAAGTATATTTTAAAGGTTATATCTTTTACTATTAATAAAGTTAATATATATATTATATTAATTTATTTCTAGTAAAAAAGGGTAAAGTTATTAAAGTTCTATATATAATTTAAAGTAAAGTTAAACTAATAGTTAAAAGTTATTAAATTTACTATTAGCCTATATATAATAGAAAACCTTTATTATAAAGTCTTTAAAGGATATAGTATTAACTATATTATCTTTAAAGAATTTAGCTTAATTAAGCTAAGCTATAGTATTTTAAACCTTAATATTAAACTTCTTTTAAATTATATAAAAAACTAAATTTAAATTACTAAAGATTATTATTTACTTTTAATTATTAAGATATTATTTATACTAAGTTAGCGCTAGCCTTTAAAATAAATATTAAATTTAGTATTAAATTTAATTTTGATAATTTAAGGTTATATAACTATAGTAGTCCTTTATTATTTAAACTTAAAGATCTATATTATTAAAAATAACTACCTTTTTTTTATAATAAATAGCTTTACTATTAATATCTTTAAGGTTAGTTTTAAAGTTAAAGTACTTAATATTCTTTATTTTTTATAAGGTATTAAGATATTTATTATAGGTATTAGATACTAAGGTAAAGGTTCTTTAGTACTTAATTATTATAGCTAGTTCTTTTATAATAAAAAGTAAAGGCTAACTATAGTATATTAATAAATATTAAAATATTTATTTATTAAAGTATTAACTTTATTCTTTAAAATATAAAATATATATATTAAGGTATTTTTAGTTAAAGTTTACTATTAGTTAATAGTTTAAATAGGTCTTTTAATATTAAAAGGAAGATACTAACCTTTTAGTATTATTTATAGAAGCTTATTATAAAAGGTTTTCTTTATAGCTAATTATTACTTTATTATAATAAATACTTAATCCTTTTTAAAAGGGATTATTAATTAATAGTAGCCTTATAAATTAAAATTTAAGGTTTTATTAGCTTAATAAGCAGATATTTACTAAAATATATTAGTTTTTAATTTAAAATTCTACTATTATATATTAAAAATTCTTTATTATATTAGCATTAGTTTATTTAATATAGAGGTTTTATTATTTAAATTTCTCTTTTAAAAAAGAGATTACTTTATTTTAAAAGATTTCTATAAAAGCTAGTTTTAGCTTAATAAATATTAAAGCTTTCTTCTAAGCTTAATTAATAAAGGCTAGTATAGAATTAAAGGAAATTACTAAAGTATTTATATTTATATACTCTTCTTTAAAGAAAAAGCTATAGGGATTCTTTTTTAATAAAAGTAAGTTAAATTTTAAGGTCTTTAATAGTCCCCTTTTATTAACACTATAGTTATTCTTTATTAATATATCTTTTTATTTAATTTAAAAGGTTTTTATAAAAAAAGAGGTACTTAACTTATTAATAAAGAAAGAGGCTTATAATAAATTTAAAGGACTATTTTTTAGTTTAAAGAGATTTAATAGTTTAAACTTTTTTATTTAGTTTATTATTCTTTTTATAGCTTTTAGTTCTTTATTAATAAAAGGACTATTTATAGAATTTTAATAGTAAGGTTAATTAATTTAAATAGGCTTAAGTTAGATCTATAGCTTACTATTTATAAATTAATATTTTATAAAAGTTTTAAGGTTTTTAATGTCTTTTTAAAAGAGAAAAGGTTTTTTATAATATTAAAACTTTAAGAAATCTTTATAAAATACCTAAAGTTAGTGTATTTATTAGATTTAGTTCTAAGTAATTAAAGAGAGGCTTAAAGTTACTAGCTTAATATCTTAAGTTTATTAGTTTTTTTTAATTATTAATATATAAATAGTTAGCTTTTATATTTATAATTTAATATATATAAAAGAAATAGTAATTACTACTACTTATTATACACTAAATATAGTATATAAAGTGTAGGTATTTATAACTTATAGAATACATTATAAATAATTATAAGAGGAATTATAAAAGAGAATATATATAAGTTATAGATAGGTGTATAGTTATATATAGTAATAAAATTATCTTTCTACTTATGTTCTTAGGAATCCTCCTTTTATATAAGGAATTCCGTCCCGTAACAATGCAGCTGTTAGGGCGGCACACGGAGAATATTTAGGGTATTAACTAGGGCCTGCAGATACATTTTTTTATATTAAAATCACACTTAGCTCAATGTTCTTTTTAACTAGGGACCATGTTATCGCAATTTCCGAAGAGACGCTTAATTAGTTAAATCACCCCTGCAAAGTTACTTTGTAAAATAATTCAAGGGGTGCACTGTACAGTATAACCCTTGAATTATTTAAAATCGGTGACTTAACAGGGGACTGTTTAACTACCTAGGTAATTAGGCGCCGTCTCGGAAATGACGATGACATGGCTAGGGATCTAAAGGTACATTAGGCATAACCTTATTTTATAAAGATAAATAAGTAGCTAAAGATCCCCTACTATCTGCAGCAACCCCCGGCTAGTAACCCTGCCTGTGATCACGTGTACGTCTCCGCTAAGAAGAGGGGCTTGTACCCGTTTGCAAATAATCCAAGGGGTGTATTGTACAATGTACTTGCCATTTTCGCGGTTGTCGGCGGAACGTCGCTGTCTGCGTTCGGGCCCTCGATGGCGGACGTCGGAGATGTGGGTCGGCCCCCGAGTCCGTGCTCTCACTCACTATGAGGAACTGGCCCTTGCACCATACAGGCTAAGCCTGTTTGGGGCAAGACGAATTGCGTGATTGCCTCACACTATCAACAATCCTCCATTTTGCGGCGTTAGCCCAAGGCCGAAGGCGACAGGCGACAGGCGACAAGCGACCAGCGACAACGGCAAAGAGGAGCGCAAAGACTCGAGGTTTCGTCCGGCCTCCTATCTACAATGGATGCTGAGGCGCCGAACCCGTGGGCCAGGGTTATTCCTCGAATTCTCCTTTTTACAACCTTGTTTCTTCCACCCTGATTTCTGTCGGCCGTCACTCTCCTTCGCGACGTACCAGCTCTCTCCGCCAATTTTTGCCTGTCCCTCGTTGAAGACGGCGAGAGTGCTTCTGTCTCGATTCGGATCCTCCTCGTCCGACTTCGGCTTCGCGACGGTGTCATCGCCACCTCATTCGATCGTCGGGCTCTTCTTCCTCTTCCCCCTTTGACCGAAGCGCCGTATCCTGCCAACCACGATGGCTCCCCAGCAGCAGAAGGCTACCAGCAGTGCCGTTGTCGCTCAGAAATCAGCCTCGGAGTCCTTCTCATCCGCTCTCCCCTTCGGCCGACCCTTGTCCTTGGACGCCATCTCCGGTCCGACCTATGTGACGGCCCAGCTTCTCGTGCAGCAAATCGCCTACAAGCTTTCGGACAAAATCTTCTCCTACTCTCCCGAAACCTTTGATCTCGATATCGCTGCCAAGAAATGGGCCTCGCAGCAAGATGTCAATATCCACGGCTACACGCCGCATGTGTTGCCTCTTCAAACCAGAACGGGCGCCGGCTCACTAGCCCTCGGATACATCTTCTCTCCAGATTTTGACGTGTCCAAGCGGCACATCCCTCAGACGCTGCTGGCTTCCTCTGGCAGTTTGCAACAATTGAGAGGGGCTCTCGACCAGCTCTCTCTGCTGTATAACCTCTCCAGTCCCTTTGTCGCACACATTGCCGCGGCCGACTACAACAGTGTCGATGGCCTCGTGTCCAACTATGATACTGCGCTGAGACTGGCCGAGGATCTTGGCTTGGGACTTGTCGGCAGCTCCTCCACCTACGAGGCTCAGCACATGTCTCTCTTCTCTACTCTTCTAGCTGCCGTGCTTCCGACGGTACACATCTATGATGGCGTCCGCGTTGCCAGAGAGACGCTCCGCGTCGTCGATGCCTTGAGCGAGTTCGGAGTCGCCGACTTGTACAAAAGGCTTTCCGCAGAGGTCGGAGGGTTGAACCCTCATCTCGACACAGCCGGCAAAGTCGTGGAGCTTCTGCGACTCTTCAACGACGAACTTGGCACTGTCTACCAACCATTCGAGTACTCCGGTCATGAGACGCCCGATGTCGTCCTTGTAGCGTTTGGCAGTGTCGAAGCACAGGTTGCCAAGCAAACTCTCGGCAAGCTTGCCGTGGACGGCGCCAAAGTTGGTCTCGTCAATGTGCGTGTATACCGTCCGTTTATCGAGGAGGAATTCCTCAAGTCCATTCCCTCTTCGGCCCGCACCATTGCTGTTATGGGCCAGGTCCGAGACCGGATCGCTGTGGATGATGAGGCCACACAGTCCGCCTTGTACGGCGATGTTCTCACGGCTGTCACTTTTTCAGGCAAGTTTGACAAGGAACCCACCGTGCTCGACGTCAAGTACAGCCCCGCGCAGTCCCTGACTCCCCAGTACCTGGTCAACATGCTTCATAACATCTTTGGCAACGCCGATGAGCCGAGCCCGCTCCCGTCACTCGTGGTTGCAGAGCAGTTCACCTTTTGGGACATGGACGACTCTGCCGCGTTGGAATCGCCGTTCATCATTGGCAACGCCCTTGCGAAGCAATCGTCCACGACCAACGTTCATGTCCACGCCACGTATGACAACCTCACTCAGGGCGGTATCGTGCGCACCGATATCAGAGCGTCCAAGAAAGCTCTGGAGGCTCCTTATGCCGTTCTAGAGGCCGATGCAGTTCTTGTGGGCGATGATCGTATCCTCAAGGAAATTGACGTTGTCCAGAGCATTGCCCAGGGCGGACAGTTGATCGTCAAGCTTGCCAACTTCAAGCTCGAAGAAATCGAGAAACGGCTTTCGGCTCCTCTGCGTAAGTCTTTGTACGAGAAGGATATCCAACTTTTCGTCCTGGACACATCATTTTCTCCCGCTTTTGAGAAGGATTCCCAGGCAAAGCTGCTGCTGGAACTCGCCTTCCTCAAAATTGCCCAGCCAGGTTTTGGACCTGAAACCATCTCCAAGCTCACCTTGGTCGAGGGCCAACCTCCCACGCTGGAGGAATGTCTTGAAGCTCTCAACCAGTGCCTCACCAAGATCGACGTTTCCGCGTCCTGGGCCGAGACCAAGGCCGAGGTCGAGGCCAAGGCAGATGTTGTCGAGGCTCTCCAGCTTCCCACCACCCTCCAGACCAACAGCTTTGCACCATCCTTGAGCAAGGAAGAGATCGAAGAGCACCTAGAGCTCAGCGACTGGCAGACGGTCGCCAAGGGCTTCGTCTTCAAAGAGGCCTACCAGACTCAGGCTGGGCTGCGCCCCGACCTCTCCGTCAAGACGGCCACCATTCGTGTCAAGGAAAACCGGCGCCTCACGCCGCCCGACTATGACCGCCACATCTTCCACATTGAGTTTGATCTCGGCGACTCGGGCCTCACCTACAAGATTGGCGAAGCGCTGGGCATCCACGCCCACAACGACGAGGCTCAAGTCGTCGACTTTATCAAATCGTACGGGCTAGACCCCAACGAGCTTGTCCGCGTCCCTGCTCGTGAGGACCCCGAGGTTCTGGAGGTGCGCACCGTTCACCAGGCTCTCGTGCAGAACGTGGATATCCTGGGCAAGCCTCCAAAGCGCTTCTACGAAGCTCTTGCCGAGTTCGCCACCGAAGATGTCGAGAAGAAGAAGCTGGAGGCTCTGGCCAGCGCCGCCGGCGCCGAAGACTTCAAGCGCCGCTCCGAGACCGACATGCTCACGTACGTGGATGTGCTCGAGGAGTTCACGTCGGCGCGGCCCAGCTTCACCGACCTCGTCAGAATAGTCAGCCCGCTCAAGCGCCGCGAGTATTCGATTGCGTCGGCGCAGGCCGTCACGCCCAACTCGGTCAGCCTCATGATTGTCGTGGTCGACTGGGTCGACACCAAGGGCCGGACTCGCTACGGCCACGCAACCCGCTACCTCAGCCAGCTGCAGCCCGGTGCCGTGGTGACGGCGTCGGTCAAGCCCTCGGTCATGAAGCTACCCACAAAGGACACGGCGCCGCTCATCATGGCCGGTCTCGGAACCGGGCTCGCCCCCTTCCGCGCCTTTGTCCAGTACCGCGCCATGCAAAAGGCCCAGGGCAAGGAGATTGGCGAAATCCTGCTGTACCTCGGTTCGCGGCACCAGCGGGAGGAGTATCTCTACGGCGAGGAATGGGAGGCCTACCTGGCGGCCGGTGTCGTCACGCTCGTGGGCGCCGCCTTTTCCCGCGACCAGCCCCAGAAGATCTACATCCAGGACAGGATGCGTGAGACGCTGCCGCAGATTGCCAAGGCGTACATCCAAGATGGCGGCAGCTTCTACCTCTGCGGCCCGACCTGGCCCGTGCCCGACGTGACAAAGGTCCTGGAGGAGGCCATTGCGGCCGACGCGCAGAGCAGCGGTAAGAAGGTCGATCCAAAGAAGGAGATTGAGAAGCTCAAGGAGGAGGGGCGATATGTCCTCGAGGTGTACTAGCGGAGGAGACATGTCCTCGGGTGTACGAGCGGAAGAAGTCGGTTGTACATGACTTGAATAAAATAATTTTCCTTGTCTTTTTTTTTTCTTGTGCCACCTACAACTATAGAATCGATAAACAGAATTGGATGGACGATATTATTTCATCTCTATAACCACAACCTTTTTTCTCTTTTTTGTCTCCGACTGTGTTCTTCTTCCCGCCATGTCATGCGCAGAAAAAAAAAGAGAGCAAAGAACAAAATAGAAATAAAAGGATGAAAAAAAAGACGTCCATCTCGAGAGGTCCATTCCAGAGCAGGCTTCAACCATCCCAAGACCCTCCTCACTCCATGCCATCCAAGGTGACCAGCCGTTCTTTCCGCGCGGACACTTTCCAAAATCTCCCCGCTCAAACACTCGTCTGCCTAATCGGCGTATGTACGTACCCCTGGTCCATGTAGCGTCGGAAGAAATCTGCACGTCAATCTAGACGACTTGGACCTTTTTTTTTCCCCGACGTTTCATCATTATTACTTTTTTTCTTCTCGTTTTTTTTTTTTCGTCTCGTTGGTGCAAAATCTGGTCTGCGTGACATAATATGCGTCTGCACGTTGGGCATCACCATGACCTGATTCGTCGGAACAGGGTCTCCAAGAAAATATGGGCAATAAAACAAGGAGGAGCACATGTCTCAGGTGTGGACTTGCTTTGTTTGCTGCGCGACGAGACGAGATGGTTTTTTTTTTTTTTGCCCTGCCTATTCTCTTGTGTTGTTCAAAGATACGAGACGGGAGGGGAGAAAAGAATGAGTGGCCACCTGTTCATCGTGGCATTCTTGGTCCACGCGCAGCACCGAGCACGCAATTGATGTGAGGAGCTAACGATGCGTGTGTGAGTAATGTTCTCTCATGATCAAAAGAATGAGGATAACGTGGACTTTGTGCTTGACTGTATTTGGGAAAGTCGTTTAAGCGGTTCAGCTTGTTTTCCTTTTTTTTATTTTTACCCCGACATGGGATAGTTGTCTCTTCTCTGTCCTGCATTGGCACGGCACATTAAGCGACGAGGAAACGACCGGAATTTATGTGCCCCATGACTGCATAGGACATGGGTTGTGCCAAGTCTTGGGTCAGGCGGGTAAACACATCAGATGACGGTAAGCGATGGCAAAGAAAAAGAACAAGAATAGAAAGGGGGGGGGATGCCTCTGACCGTGACTTCAAAACTTATCCCTCAAAGTCAACAAAGTGCGACATGGGTTGATGCGAGTGATGAAAAGGATGAATACCTGTCTTGCCTTTCCTGACATCACATAGTGTATAAAATAGTAGTATGAGTATGTGCCTATGATTTTACTCTCATGCATCAAACTTTGGTAGGAAAGATTTCGGATCCACCGTATGTACACACACACACACACACACACACACACATACATACATACATACATACATACATATGTTTGTGCGTGCCAATTTCCCCATATAGGTCGAGGAGGTCGAGGTATGGACCTTGAGATCGCGGCACTTTCCGAACCGCGAGGCCCTAACTACTGGTTGTCATTATCAGTTAAGGAAATTGTTAAGAGTAAAGAAAGAAAGAAAAAAAGAAAGAAACACATCACGCATGTGTGGCAAATATGCCTTGCCCTCCTGAATTAATGTGGAGGAAGAGAGAATCATAAAAGACAGTGTCAAGGAATAGAATAGGCAAGAACAACACGAATGGAAATAAATAACGGAACTGTGAAGATCCTTTAATCTATCTGCGCATAACCCACCGCTTCATGCTCCATGCTACCCCAGTAGATGTATATCTACGACAACGTCTCTCACATGTCGATCAACGACTTGTACTCCTCTCAAGAAGAAAAAGGCTAAAAGAGTGAAGAAAAGAAAAAAAGCAGAAAGAGAGAGAGAGAGAGAGAGAGAGAGAGAGAGAGAGAGACAGAGACAGAGACAGAGAGAAACAAGAAAAAAAAATAAAGGGGGGGGGGTGGTCAACCCAATGTGCTGCTCCATCAATGCTGTCCGGCTCACTGCGGGACGGGTTCATGGGCGCAAAAGTTCACGCAAGCCAGTCCTGCAGGTCGCCCACGATCTGGTAGGTTGGGTTCGCGGAGTGGTCATCGCCGCCCTTTCTGTCCCAGGCCCAACGATCAGAGTACTCAGGCGTGAGGCAGCCTTGCATCATATCAGCGATGTAGTCGCCAATGACTGGGAGGAACTTCCAGCCATGAAAAGAGCCGCCCGTCGCCACGTAAAGGTTTTGGCAATGCGGATGCGGCGTGATGAGAAAATCGTGTGTTGGCGTAGATGCGTCCCTGGAATGCCACATGTCACTGTGTCAGCTTGCGTCGACTGCTTTTCTCGTTGCCTCGATTGCGTTGCGTTGCATTGCATCGGGGTTCGTCATCATGCATGTCTTCACCGTTGCGGAAAAAAAAAGGTTGGAACCTAGCGCCGCCGGGTATTGCCTTTGCTTTCACTCACCAGCATATGCGATAGGAATCGATGGCAACATCCTCTATGTCTTTCCCATAGAGTCCGTCCAGAGTTTTGCGAGCACGCTCTTGGAAGACCTTCATAAACTTGGGCCCCGTCCAGATATTGTACAGACTCTCGTCGGGAACAATCGACAGGCGTTGACCGGTGACCGAACAATGGACGTAATTGGTAAAGCACATGTCACAGTTGAATTTGAGGGTGCCGTCCTTGAGCATAGACATGCCTTCGCCTGTAAATTGTGCCAAAGTCATCAGTTCTGTTCTGAATTACGGTTTGCGTCTTCTTTCTTTGGTCGGGTCTGCATGTTCAGAATCCATCAGCTGCAAACAAACTCACCTTTGACTTGTGGCAGGCAGTTCTTGAACACGGGGACTGACGAAAGCTTCTCCTTTAGAGCTCCGTGGACTTTGGCGTAGAAACTCACGGCCCCCGTGGCCAGCAGTCTGCGCCCTGGGTGAAGCTTTGAGTCTTGTTGAAGGGCGCTTTGCGCTAGAAGATATGCCGTACGCGCGCCTGTGGCAAGCAAGATTTTGTCTGCATGCAGCGTCTCGCCCGACTGCAGAATAACCCCGGTGCACTCGCCATTGGTGCCGAAGCTGAGCCTCGCCATGACGCCCACGACGTATTCGACTCCCTTTGTCACAGCTTCTTGAATCACGGCCCCGAGAGCTTTATCAGCTTCGGCAAAGCCAACCGATGGGTTGAAGAGGACCTGATCCAGGCCCCCAAAGTCTGCCGTGGAAAACGCTCCATTCCACCGCTGTCGAACCTCCTCAACCGGGAGGAACTGCGAATCATTTTTGATGCCCAGCTTCTTGTACGAAGACATGCTTTCGGTTCCAAAGTTGGAAGGGTCGGCTCTGATCATTCCCACTTCGTGATACCATGCCTTGTATAAGTCATGGTTCCGCCACAAGGGCATGGCTTTCTTCAGCATTTTCATGTAGAGCTCGTCTGGATAGTCATCACGAACAATCTTGTTGATATCATGCGAAGCTGCGCGGGGGTTGGGGAATTGTGTCGTGTCCACGAGCGTAACCCTGCTTGTTCCGGGCCTTTCGATCAAGCTCAAGGCGGTGCTGGCACCAAAGTTGCCTGCCCCAATAATCAGGTAGCTCGTCATTTTTGTGAGAAAATTGCTCGAGTCAGAGTAGTCGAGGTCAATTGCGCAACCTTGCCTTCAATGGGTTTTCGGACAAGATGTTGAGTTTGACGGGGAGAAGAGTTCGCAATTATAAAAGAAGAATCGTAGGCCGACAATGAAAAAAAACGATGAGCAGGTTTTTCGGACGACGACTCTATTTACTTTGGCACTGCGGTCTGATCTGTTGGCAATTTATTTCTTTCTTTGGAAGCATGGGCCGTCTTATTGTGAAGGCTTTTTGGACTGATTTCATAACGGGCCCCTTTGAGTCTTTTATACTTGAAGCCTCAGCGATCTCAGCCGAGACCTCGGCTAATGGAGTAGGATCGGGAGTGGCTGCCTGACGAGAGCCGATAAGACCGGATCCTTCGAATATGCCAGAACCAACCAAGAAAAAGGAATTTTACGGTACGGCAGAGACGAGTGTAAAGCCGGTCTGCACTTAAGGAACAAGGCCTATATCTCTGACGCGTCAGCCAGCGGGCATGTCTCGTCCCGAGAAAGGGGATACAATACATCTCTCGCGTCTTTTGTCAACCCATGCATGGTGCGGGCCCCGGGATATCTCTTAAAACAGAGTGACTTGTTTCTTTTCTCGAGGAGGAAAGAACAAAACGGCAGAAACTTTTCAGTCGGACGTCGAAACTTGTCCACGCAAACTCCAGGATTAGACTCTCCCTCCCTCTCTTTTTTTTTTAATCCCCCTCCTTTGGGGGGAGGGGTGGTTTCAAGGTTGGGTGTGTAAATGAGACCGTGCAAGACAAATCGGACCAGACGTCTCGACCCAATGCAGAACAAGGGTCTGGATGTCTAGACTTGTAGGCGCGTGCACGCTCGACATGCTCGAGTCTGGGTCCCTGGAGGAGAGGCTCCATGACGACAAGTATAGCGTATGTGTGCGTGTGCTGTGTGCTGTGTGCTGTGTGCTGTGTGTGTGTGTGTGTGTGTTTTTTTTTTTTTTTTTTTTTTTTTTGGTCGACGAATATGCGATTCGTCGTCGAGCCGTTTCAGATCGGTCGCAGAGGTTGACCGAGTCTTTGATTGGCGTCCGATGTCGACAAGTGACCAAGGCCATGGCCGGTAGGCTACGTTGCATTGCCGCAGCCGAATATGGGGATTCGCAGCTCAAAGTGGTTAGGCCGACTGGACCAGGGTGGTGATGGCCGCAAAGTCTAAGTCGAGTGAGACAACAAGACGAGACAACAAAACCACCAGGCTGCGCTTGTGATGCCGAATTGAGCGAATAACACGCCTATATATAAATCCTGTGCCATAGGTACGCGGGAGAGTGACAAGGCCGGGGCCAACCACGACGGACCAGTGCTGGCAACCCAAGAGACGAGTGAGTGACTTGTTGCATGTGTCGACCTCGAGCGATCTCCGAGATGAGAAAATGTTGGCCGTGGGCATGTCCAGGCTAGAAGCTGCAACAGAAGAACAAATCAGACGTTGTCGTAGACTCCCGAATCCCCGTCCAGCGAAGCAACAAACACAAAACATGTCTAGTGCGGAGATAATTTCTTCGACGGGAGGCATCCTGGCTCTTGACAAGCCACTCGGCGACCCCAGGTAATTTCAGACTGCGTTCATGAGCCTTGCTCTTTGTCCTATGGTGAACCTCTTCCCCCTTTTCTCCACCAACCTTGTCCCGTCCTATCCGCCACTTGCTTCTTTCTCTGCTGAAGTCGTCTGATTTTTCCACTGATAGCCAACAGAAGGTATTCCAGGCTGATCATGCTTCTCCTTTCAGAAGCAGTAGCAGCTATCAGACTGTTATCCCTGCCAATTGTTCTGGGCGAGCCTAGACAATCCTGGCCACCAGCGGCAACCCGAGCAAATAGACTTCATTGACAGTGCAGCAGTGACAGTCCGCTCACCATGAGGAATCCAGACCGGCGCACGAGTGAGACATGAAGACCCTTATTGAAGATCCCTTCGCCAAAACGGAGATTTTTCCAAGGCCCGGACAACTCAAGATAGAACAAAACGTAGAAAAGCCCGTGCTTCAAATCCCACGGAATTGGTACGCGAGTAGTTAGTTGCAACTTTGATGCACATGTGGCCTGACGTAGGCGCCCTCATTTAGAATCTGCCTGTCTGTCATAATGTCTCTTCTCTCCGCTATTCTCCCTTGAGATGGAGACCTTTACTGCCTTAGAAACAGTGCAAGGTGGTCTTTTCTTGGGTTTTGATAATTCTTCACCCAACGAATCGGCCCCTTCGGTCCTCGGCTCAATCTTGGAGATGCAACATTGTGTCATGTTCTTTGGCTCCTACAACTTCTTCGTCTTGATCCGTTATTGTCGCTCAAGAATGAGGAGTCAACTCAGCCAAAGGGAAAATTGGCGCAGTCATCTCGACGGAGGACTGCTGGTACATTGCCAACCTAGGTAGCGATGCCTGTCCTGCGGACCTTTTTCGATTGTCGCACGGATGCCTGAAATGCGCGAGGAGAAGTACTTTGAATGTAATAATGGCATGACACTCCGAGTCCGATGCAGGACACGTGAAAAGTCCCGGCACATACACATGTTTTGTGAGTACATGTTGTGCATCAAAGCATGCCTGAGCAAACCACGCCAAGAAAACTTGTCTTGTGAGGCGAGATGAATGTATAGAAGATCAGGACTGAGGCCAACAAAGACGCAAAGACGAGAGAGGCGACAGGTGAGAGGCGATGCCCATACTAGACAATATCGCAGTGATTGACCAATTGCCACATGAGTCATGACACCATTTTTCTCTTGCTGGTTGCTTTCGCTCAACGTCAAAGTGGAAATGGCCATCACCACCCAATTCCATATTGTTGTCGAGTTTTTCGTGCCTTGGGATGCAAAGATCTTTACCGAAAGTATCATTAGGAGTCACTTGGTCACAACCCTGGTCAGATATATGTACGTGTGTTCCTGGCTCATCTCACTAAGACGCCATGCATCTCGCAGTATCTGCACGCCCCTCGATTGTCGCTCCTCAGGCAAATAGTGAGCCGAAAGAGATATATCAATGTCTGCGCAATATTATCGACAGGGTCTTATGTGTGTGTTTTTTTTTTTGGAAGATGGTAGTATAGATAGATGGTGCTACCATTGGACGTTACCTAGTTAAAACTTAAACTTGAGGCCTAAAGGTACGTCGAAGGCACGTGGTAGAAGGTGAAAAATGATGCCGAGATGAATGTGATTAAGCCACTGGCTGCGCCGAAAAGAACTCTTGAAGCCTGAAACATCACGTCGACTCCTTTGGTTTTCATGATGGTGGCCTTTGCAGGCTGCAATGCATAGGTACTTGGGAAGACCAAGACAAAATGCTGGGCCTTTGAGCTTTTGCAACAAGGATGTAGTGTCGCTCCTGCCGTGCCTTGGGCCTTGGGCCCGCACGAACTGTCGGGCACGTGAGGTTTGATGGCTGACGGTCGCTTGCTCGTTCCTTCCGAAAGTGTCCAATATGTCTGGTCAAAATCGTTGACATTACTCAACTGGGCAGGAGGGGGCTGGAGGAGGGCAGGTAGGGGGGCAGGTAAAAGGGGGGGGGGGGGGGGGGGGGGGGGGGTGGTATACGTGGGAAGTGCGGGACGCGAGAGCGCGCTCTTCATGCGTTCGTTCAATCATCAATGTTCGCACTTGGCGCGCGCGCACCCCCAGCTTGCGAGTCCGACTGAACAGCGCGGAGCACTTGGTTACGCTTGCTCCTCACAGTCTGGTCTGGTATGGTCTGGTAGCATTGGAAATTCACCGAGCGGTTTGAAAGATTGAATCGGCACTTTCGCCGGAGTATAGACGCGGAGTTTGGGAGCCGGGAGCTGGGAGCTGGGAGGTTGGGTTTGTTTGTGCCGAAGAGCGAGTGTGTTGGAGAGCCCCATTTTGGGTGCCATTTTGGGTGCCATCGATCCTTCCATGCTGTGTGGTGTGGTCCCTGAACTCCCTGTGGTGCCTGCGGCATGGCAGGGCCGAGCCGCCTGCTAATCTCTCCGTCACGGTTTTCAATCTTGACCCGTTTGCCCCATTTCGACTGTGCTTGTTTCTGTCAAGCGATTGACAAGGCGAAACCCCGTCTTGTCAGCCTCATCACTCAGCAGTACAACCATTGAGCCTACTTAGCTCGACAAAGCGGAGATTCGACTGCCTTTGATACTGCATTCATTATTGATCTTGTTGAATCTGCTCGTCTTCTCAAGCCACCACTCCCGAGCTCCAAGGCTCCGTGACCCAAGACGGTGCATGACGGCATCATGCAAATCGATACGTGAGGACTGTCCGTTGTCATTCTGTATGACTCATGTGGGTTACACATGGTCAGTCCCGTCACATGCGACATGCAGTCATACGCGGCTTTTGTCCTTTGAAGCATGACCAATCGATATCACGGTACCCTTGACTGGTAGCCATAGAGAGATCTCTCGGGGGTGGGATTCCTCGTCCGAATCTGATTTTTCTACTGTGTCTGTAGGTGCTTCTTCCGAGCAATCCGCGGTTTGGCATATTCTAACAAAGATACCAGATGATTCGTCAGTGGCGGCATATCATTATGATGACGACTGGATTCTTTCTACGTCCGGGTGACCGATGGTCTTCGCGTGGTCAACCAGTTCCACTTCACACATCGGGCGACCAATTCGACCATGTCCTGACTGGCACAAGTCCCGCAAATGGTGCCCAAATTTCGCGGCTTATGCATTTCTCAATGCTCATCCCGAAAACCAATCGAAAGAGTTGATAGGAGGTTGACAGCTAAGGACTACAGACGCATGGGTTCTCTGAACTAGGGACGGATATGGATGGTTTCATGTACCTGGTCTCGTTTTTCCTTGAAAGAAACATCTCCACGGCAGTCTCGATGGGCCTGTATCTTTCCCAGCCATTGGGACATGGATTTCAGTACAATATTCCAGCATCACCGATACCTGACAACCCAGCTCGTCATCGACGTGATTTTGATGCAACCGCAAGCATGCAAGGACGTATGTTTAGTCTGTGAGTTTGCAAATAAAGTATGATTATGCACTTAGTTACCTTGGTTAATAACCGCAGCCTATCAGATCTCCACAATCTTTAAATAACACACGCCGACGTATCCTGCATGTCACGTCAACTCATAAATTAAGCAAATCTGCGGCGATTATGCCGATGAGCGCCTCCAGTCGACGGCATCCTGGGTCAAGTTCTCAGCTCAAACAGTATAAACCCATGTTTACAGCGTCAAAATATCTTACCTGGATCTGTATATGTATGCCCACCGGCTTTACAGTATTATCTACACCGGCCGCAGATGGGTCAAACGTCCAACATAGCGGACTTCGTGGGTTAGAGTGTATCGGCATCGCCTTGAACTAGACCCCATCATAATCTCGCATGAACCTTCCTCAAGCCCGTTATTCTCGCACTTTCTTGGTGTAATTTGCCAGTCAGTCTATCTGTCTTGGGGGAAACCTTCTTGGACTTTCAGAGGGCTTGGAAAGTGTCAGGAAAAAGATTCTTCGGAACTCAGGAAATAGCCTCATGCTATAACGCAGCCACGGAAAGGTACACTGAAGATTCTTTCCAATTGGCCTATAATCAGGTGTCGGCACACGTTGTTTTATGACTCACTGAAGAACGGGTCTCCATGTCACTCGACCTTCTCGACCTTGACCTTGACGGGAGAGCTTGTTTGACCATTAACGGAGTTAGGGCAGGCACCGAACGACTCGTCATTGTCGTCGAGCTCCCTGCCAATATTTTACGTTCGAAGCTGCGTCATCTCATTCATGACGTACTCAACGTGTGCACTCTGCGTAAGTACGTCATGAAAGGTAAGGATACCGTCGGTTGGAACCATTAAATGTTTGGATTGATAAAGAAACAAGCTTTTCGATCTCGGATCAACAACACGGGGCTTGGTTGAAAGAGCAAGTCAAATCAAACAAGAAGAGGGGGGAGCAAAAAGCCAAATCCATCTTTGAAATCATCATATCTGCTGCTCGCCAATGCAGATTGTTACGACGGGCGTTTGCACGTCTTGTGACAGCCGGTAAGCCCGAATTGCTAAACACTACCTCGGTTGACAGTAACCAACTAGACACTCCCATAAGCTAATTGAGCCACAAGCAGGCGTCGACACTCCAGCAAGGAGTCTATACGAGCCAACGCGTCTTTGCTTGACCGAATCCAGAATTTCGAAACCATCTAGAAGTGTAGAGACGACCTCCCCACCCGTACGTAGCACCATTTTATCTCTAAAATCGGCCTGATCTCTACACTATGACCCTTCTCCAAATTAACTGGCTCGAAGAGTTAACCGGGAAACATGGAAATGCAGCCCTCTCCCTGCTCTTCGGCCTTGACAGCCTGAATATAAGCCTTCTCTCACCATCAGCGCAATTTCATGAATATATGTAGATCAATTACCTACTCGGTAGGCATTCCCTACTTGATTCCTTTGGTGGACTTGTCAGAAGGAGACCATCGGATAGAGAGACGCCTACCAGGAAGGTTCTTCATCTATATGTGTTTGAAATCACGCCGATGGTAAAGGAGGACTTTTGTCCCAGGGTGCCAATAACTCTTGGATGTAAAAGCCGATCGTTCACGTCAGCAAATAATGCTTGACGGTGGCCTTGTGCCTCTCTAACCCGTCGCGTCGAGCGAATCGTCTTTTCTTCGGAGGATTCGGGCAGCCAGGTATGTCGCAGCGCCAAGGTTTGCGGTGTTTGTTGCAATGCTGCCTATATCACGTTGATTAGCATCATCCCCACAACTGTCCATCCCCAAATCGGGACTCTTGAGCGAATAAATCCACGGGACGGCCCGAACAGTGGTTTGCACCGTTAGCTCGCAAAAGGGGGAAACAGAAAACCACGCACGCAAATGAAGAGTTTCTGTCAAAGACCACCAGGTTGCCATCCTTGTCGACGCCACCTTTATCGCATTTCACACCTTTGGGGCAAAAATAGACGCCCTTTCCTCGTTGTCGGAGTGCATCCATGTCTATGGATTGGAATTGCTCATCGTCGTCAGATGATGAGCAGTCTGAGCCAGACACGTCACCGTTGATATTCGGGTTATAATTCATTTGGCTTTTGCCTGCCAGTAGTCCGCGAGATGGGGCATGTAGCGGATCACTGTCGCTGACAAAGTATGCTCCTTCTGCCATTTGCGAAAACTTTGCTTCACACCATGGTTGGATGGAAGTTTGCAGCATCGGGTGTCGTCTCATCAGGATGAGTTCGGGACGCCATATTTGCTGCACCTCTTGAGAAAATCTCAGACTTAGATTTCTAATCTGTCTGTTCCAGGGGAGAAAAGTTAGCGAGTGTCTCTTCTCTTCCTTTGTTTTCTCGGCTTATTCTGCTGGGTTTTTTTTTTGGCACTTTTCTGTATTTTTTTTTCTGTATCTCCTCCTCCTTCCCCTCCTCCTCCTCCTCCTCCTCCTCCTCCTCCTCCTGCTCCCCTCCTCCTCCACCTCGTCTCCCTCTTCCTCCAACTTTGTCTTTCTTTGTCAGTCTACTCTTTGCTTCTGCAGCACAAAGAGAGACAGTTGCGGGATGGCAATGTGGTGCACCTGGAGCAATCGAGAGATGCACGAACCTGAGCTTTGCAACATTGACATCGATCCTGGCCACCTCTGCAAGATCAGACAGATGACTCATGGCTCTGGATCTTTCATGAGCTTTTATTGTTGTTTGAGCAATATGGGGACCGTGTACCAATTGTTCTGTCAACTGAGCCCACAACGTGGCTGTTTGTGTGAGGTATTCTCCCAGTTCGGTCACCAAATCCCCCGAATCTGACACCGGAGGATGAGAACTCATCATGCCGACATCTCGGGCAGCAAATTCAAGCTGCTGACGAACCAAGGTGTCCAGACTGCCGCCTGGTGACGAAAAATACTTAAGGCCGGCATCAAATACATAAGGCGGAGGCGGTAATGGCATGGTGCATAGAAAATGAGGTCACGGACACGAAGAGAAAGAGGCCAGCCAAGAGAAAGACTGGGCCTGAAAAGCCCAAGGGAAAACTAACAGATTTTTCGATCTTGATGACTCGTTCTTAGCTCTCGCACTGTCACTCACGCATCAACAAAACCCGGAGCGCGAACCATGCGATAACGGCCGTCGCCCCTCTTCCACCTTCAGTCCCAAAGTCGAGTACCAGGAGCACAGCTTAGCATATAGGGGTTGTTGTTGGTATCCCGAGTACCGACCGGGATTGTCAGATGTCGACACCAAGATCTGCCCTCCTGAAACGGCACTTTTATTCCTGGAATGACGGCAGAGCGGGGCCAACGCCAGTTGATGGCGAAGTTGCGCGCGGACAAGCAACCGGAAGCGAGTCGGCCACTGGTCCGTGTAAATAAACGGGATACCACGGCGAACCAGAGGCTGAATAATACGTGAGATATTGTTTCTGTAGTGCTGCCGGGGGTGGGGGGGTTCTAGTGAGACGGCGGCGAAGGATATCCGAAGCAGCGACCTATGCGTGAGGAAAAAGCAAATAAAGCAAGACGAAGGGCGCAAGTTAGTGTGGGCAAGCTGGCTGTCGCAAAGGAAGAAACATTTGAGTGTTCAGTTTGCGGAAGTAAAAATGCGTAACGCGTACGCGACATCTATACCGATGGTTGAGGAGAAAAACGAGAGGATATGATGATTAGAAATGAGAGAATATATGGGCAAAAAAAAGCGAAAGATCAGGCCGAGGGTATGGAATGCAAGCCAGCCAACCCAGCTAGGCAGAACTGAGGATGAG
The DNA here is from genome assembly GCA_018360145.1 of Claviceps africana. Lineage (NCBI taxonomy): Eukaryota > Fungi > Ascomycota > Sordariomycetes > Hypocreales > Clavicipitaceae > Claviceps > Claviceps africana. Next base: position 1,471 of record SRPY01000389.1, on the reverse strand, counting down.
TGAGTGAATGAGTGCGTGAGTGTAGGGGTCTCTCGTCCTAGTTTTCCTTCGAGCAGATAGAGCAGGGGTATAGACGGGCAGCGGTATGTCTGTACATGTGTACATATGTACATATGTATGTGTAGGAAGTATGTATGATGTATGTATGTACGGATGTACAAGTTTATCCTATTCGTCTTCCTCTGGCGTCAACCTGATGCCCGTGAAGCGAACATGGCAAATGAGCTAAGCCAAGCCAGCAAAGGCGCATGCTCTTTGCCGAATGGAGGAAGAGAGAGGACCATTGGCAAGAAATGCCCCGAGGAAAAAGTACCCCCCCTTCCCCCTCCAAAAAAAAAAAAAAAAAAAAAAAAAAAAAAAAAAAAAAGCCAGCGGTCGGGCAGGTCCCAAACGATACGATTGTCATTGCCTATCACGAAGCTTCTACGCCCACCTCTCTCTTTGGCGCGTTTCCTTTTCTTTCTTCTTTTCCCCTAGTGTCTCTTTGTCTTCTCATTGTGTCTGCTTGGTCTTGGTCCCCCGGTCGTGGTGATGTGGGTGTCGTCCGTCATGTATGTACGAGACAGGAGGTAAGCACCAAGGTACGCCGACTGGATTTCCGCACCTTCCCGACTCAACGATGAAGTAGAGCCTGTTTTTATTTTATTATTTTATTTGTTTTATGTATTTTATTTTATTTTATTGTTTTATTTTATTTTATTTTATTTTATTTCATTTTCATTTTGCTTTCCCGCGCTGCCACTGGGTAGGAGAGAAAATGCATTCAATCCCGTACATCCGCGCCCATGTATAAAGTCGACCAGCCCACAGTAACAGGCGGCGGGGGAGGGGGTGGCTTGTGGGGCGTTCGACAGGCGGTGATGAGTTATCGATTTTGGTCCGATACGTCTAAGAAACCACTCCCCCCCCCCCCCCCCCCCCCCCCTTGGAAACCACGATGCTCGGTAGCGGAGGGGCACAGGGGAAAGTCCGAGTCGTACGGCTCATATCATGGATAGGCGGCGCCGCCCAAAACAATCATGATTTGGAACTTTGGACATGGACATCCGGCTAAAGAGGAGATGAGAGGGGGGGAAGAGGCAACAAGGCTAACGGTCTTGGGAAAGTACTGGCAGAGGATCCCGTCCAATCAGGGGGGGGTGTCGGGCCAGGCGGCCTGCTTGGTCGTGTGGCGGCTGGCTTGTGCCGGTACGCCTAAAAGGGTGAGTGTGCTGGGGGTGGTCCGGCGGCAAACTACTTAGGTACGTACATGATGTATGTACAACAGCACGTGTGTGGGACCAGGCCGACCAGTGGGACGCGCAGGACGTTTTTTTTTTTTCTTTTTTTTCGACAGGGCGGAAACGTTGCCCGCCGGATCAAGGCCCGCGTTCTGCCATGACACCCTGTAGGCACCCTGTGGGGGGGGAAGGGGCTGGGAGTCTTGGTCTCTCTCTCTCCCTCTCTTTTTTTTTTTTTTTTTTTTTTTTTT